>VMDR010007679.1:0-39478 GCA_007922815.1 Macrotus californicus
GAACTGTCATATTTTGTGCCCTCAAAGAAACAATTTTATTAAACAATAAGCTTTCAGTGAATTCTGACATAATGATGTCCTAAGCACTCATCCACATCAGAAAGCACTGCTAAGAGTCTAACTATTCGGTAACCCAGAGCATCCCAGACCACGGGCTCTGTGAGCACAGTCTGCAAACCTTCTCGTTCCCACAGAGAAGCAATGAGCATTAAAACAAAAAGTGAAAAACGCCACAGTACTCAGTCATCTTACCTTCTGTTTCTATTTTTCAGATTTAAAAAAAATGAAGGTTCTGTTTTAGGTAAAATGGTAAGAAAAGTATCCAAAAAGTAGATGCATTCAACAGCTGATAGCTAACATCAAGTTCACACTGTGGAGCTTTTCCACCTCACCTCCAATATTTACCTGGATTAAAGTGATAAAATGGGCACCTGCTGCAATATGAGTTCCACTCAAGCTGGGAACCACATGTGTATTTCTTCCTGACACCTCTACTGTCAACCACTGCTCTCCTGTTCCATTTCCTCACTCTGTTCTATTGTCTAACATCTACTGGAAATTTATAATGTGCCAGGCACTGTGTTAAAATACTTCATATGCAACATCTCCACTCACCCTCACAACAACATTATGAAGGTATATTTTACAACTATGACCTTAAGAATCTGCCCAAGGTCACACAGCTTTGTCACATGACTCATAGTACAGGGGAAATCTTGAACCCTTAAGCAGTGAGTTTCCCAAGCCAGGCCCCAAGTGGGGCCACACCTGCCTGAAGATATGCACTCATGTGACCATAGTACTTGCTGATCACTTATTCTCAAAGTGGCTATTATTCTCTAATTCATGTGTGACTTAACATGGGAGAAAACAACACCGTGACAGGACTAGGTGAATAGGACAGTTTATCTTCCAACTTATCTTCCATGCTTTGGCTTTCAGGTACTTTTTATCAGAATCTTGCAAAGTCAGGCATGGGATCTTTTGCAGGAAGATGGGACTGTTTTAGAGCTATGGGGTAGCCTAAGCAGTAGTGTGATTGTTAAACTTTTAAACAATTCTGATTTCACATCATATTAGTGTTTACCATATAGCCATACAGTATAAATGATGACAAATAGGCTACGTGAATAATGTATCCCTTGCTCCCCCCAAAATCTGCCATTTCATTAATGACAGCACGGAACAATGGTTTTGGATGATGCTCCCAAAGCCCCTGCAGCGCCAGCCCCGCCTCCCACTGCCCTCTGGAAATGCACCGGGGTTTCAGAGCTAACACATTGATAAAATAAGCTCTGCAAACCACACACTCCCAACCCTTTTCAAATTTCCGTACACGACTTTACGATCTTTGAGATGTAGACTACAGCTTAAACTCAGACCTTACTGTCATAGGAGCAACAACTGACTGGCTTTTGCCTTCTCTTTGTCTACTGAAGACTATTCAGTAGAGCACATAGACAAAATTTGTCGGCTACTTCAACTACAAAAACTACATCTGAAGCATATTAGGAATGTCTAATTACATCCAGAACACATACATATTACTTAGAATCACCTACCAGATTCTTTATAACTGCTACGCAAACACATTAGCATAAATTCTACACATATCTAAATAGCAGTGCATTCCAATTGTTTCATACTTTCCATATCTCAAACAAATTCTTCTTAATTAGACTAAGTCTAGGTAGAGATAAGATGTTTGAATTTTCCCCCATTAGTTAATGCTCCTTTTTTGAATTATATTTATCAGTCACAGAGAAGCCAAAGATCAAGTAAAGTGGAAATACTGTGCATGTGAAAGTGATCTTGTCACTTTAGGTGGTACATTATAGCGGTGACCAAAGGACGCAGGCCTCTTTCTGCACGGCCACATTTGCCACTACCTGTAAGAGCTGCTTACTCCCTCCCTGGTATCTAGCCTGTACCCTTTTCTATTTTTAATAATGCTACTTCTGAAGAATTAATTAACGAAGAACAAAACTAACTACCTCTTGAGAATAAAATTATCTCAGAATATAAAATAAGCTATACAATATCAGATACATTTTAACTTTTTTTTTCCTTGATAAGGGGTGCCTCCAAAAATCAACATTTCAAAATGTCAGCTCGGATTTCAAAAGGGATACAATTTGCAGGGGTCGGGGTTTTTCCATATGGTCATGTATTTAACTAATTTATGCAAGAATCAACTATATCTTCAGGTAATTTCAAAAGCTAAGATGCTATTATCTATTCAACTTGAGTTCTTAGAAATGCTCTATTAAATGACAACTTGATAAAAGACACTGACCTGTATTGGGAGTCAGGTAAATTTCGTGGAAGTTCTTTAGTAAAAAATTAAGTAAATCTTTTAAAAACGGTTTACACCTTTGCTGCTGGAAGGGGAGGAAGGAACCTAGGCAACAAACAAAGACACTAAACATATATGCAATTTACTGTAACATCTCGTCGCACGGCAGGGTGGTAGGGTAAGAAGAGCGCACGGCCTACAGAAGTAATGCAATGCATTTATGCTCTGAAATGAAAAACTGCTTCTCCCCAGTGTGAACACAGTATTACCACTTTATATAAACACGACCGTGTTTTTCTAATATTTACATAATAAATGTTACAGCAGATCCAAACTACCAGTGGTTTGGTTTTCCTAAATATAAAGGGCTGGAAGCACACTCACCCCAAAATTAAAGGGTGAAAAACCAAAGTCAAATTCCATTTCTAGACTAGTGTTCCAATAATAATTAAGAGATTAGAATCAGGAGTCAGATTTCAAGATGTGAAGATCTGAAACCTGCAATTCATTTTCTTTTAAATAAAAGATGAAACTAAGATAACATCTGCTATTCAGAATACAAAATTTAAGCCTTGATGTGCACTGAATTCCTACTTTTAAGGTGAACTTCCAGTCCTTTCCATTCACAAATAGGACTTGATTTATTAAGTACCCTGCTTTGTAGCTCCAGAGTTGATCAAAGCACATTTTCATAGTACAATCTGTATTGTTCCAAGTGTTTTATAAACATCTTTGGTGAGAGTTTACAGGAGTGATCTGAAATCATATCCAAGGTTTCATTCCATGAGTCAGTTATTCTTAAAAGAAAGTAGAATCTCCGTCTTTATCATCTGTATTTCCCTATCACAACCCTAACTCTATCACAAAATTTAAAAAAAATCATTGACAGGATTGTCAGTAGATAATTACTGGCATTAAATACTAGGGAAGGCCAAGCGAAAAGACACAATTTTGTTACCTTACATGAAAATTACAGATCTATACAGCATCTGAACTTTCAGTCCCTTAGCCAACAAGGACAACTCTCAAGACTTGTCTCCCTTCCATACCGACCCCCATACCGACGACTCCCAAGTCTACTTGCCTGTCCTCGTCTGAGATCCAAACTGTCCATCTCGCTGCCTGCTGGAATTGTTCACTTGAATTCATTCATTCACATCGATATTTACTGGAAACCTACTACTGCCAAGTACAGTCTGCTAGGTTCTAGAGATTGACAGCCAAGAGAATAGAGAGTCCCTGTCCTAGAGAGTCCCTGTCCTCACGGGGCTGCTAATGGTGAAGGAAGCCAAATCAATCAAAGAATTATAAAAATATGTAACATACAAATTGTGATTGGCCCTGTGTCCCAGCCTAGGCTGGTCTAAAACTGAACTCAGTCTACTCACTGCACTCTGATCTAATTGCTCCTGAACCTTCTTCTTGGATGGTGCCATTACAAGTACCAAAGCCACAAACTTGGGAGGCACTCTTGATCCTCACTTCCTCCTCACATCCTCTCAATCTCTGGGTCTGGTCTGCATTCCCAGAGTAGGTGGGCAAGGTTGGCTGCACCAAGAACCACCTTTTCCATACTTCTCTTATGAACTCCCAATGTGATGGTGTTCAAGAGCTTCCACAATGACCCTAGTGCCTGGTGAAGCCACAAAACCTGAAGCCAAGAGAGCCCCTGGGGTTTTACAAACTATAGCTGGGAGGGAGAAGCTCTTGCTTCCTATTGACTGGAGAGTGTGAAGATGGCCACTGCTCCGTGGAAAAGTCTGAAAGAACAGAGACGGGAAAGAGCACCTATGCTAACAAGTACCACTCTAATCCCCAACATCACTGGTCTCTGCAGCATTTCATTTCTTTTGGGACCTTCTCCAGGACCTTCCAATTAATTCCCCTTTTAACTTAAGATAGTTTGAGCAGAGTTTCTGCTACCTGTGGCCAGGATTCCTGACTAATAGCTCCTAAACATTTATAGCCTGTGTCTTATCCAACTCAGCCACAAATGTCCTAGTTCAGGTCCTCATCAGCTCTCACCTGGACTACTATAACAGCCTAATGGGTGTTCTGTGCCCAGTCCTGCCCCTGCACCCAGCATCCATAATACAGTAGCCACAGTGACCACATCACTCTCCCCCTGCTGGACTCATCAATGGCGCCCCATCAATAGGGGCAAAATCTGAATTCCTTAACAGAACACACCCAACTCTCCATAATCAAGCTTCCTCTCCAACCAGGCAATTGTTACTCTCTGCTTCAAATTTTATGCTCTATCTGAAACTACTTGGGCTTGTTCTGCTTAGAGACATACACACACACAGACACACCACACTGAACTAATTAGACCTAAAGGAATTAAACTGGTTTCTTTAGGCTCACTTCTAGGCATCAAAGTCATCACACCTATGTCAACATTTTACTACAGCAACAATCCTAAACATGGTTGCTATAAGATATCTAGTGCCAGGAAACATGGCAGACACAACAGTAAGCAACCAAAACAGAGAATCACTGACCCTAACAAAAAGTTCTGATAGCCTACACATCTTTGTGGACTGAGCACAAGTGTCTCCTCTCATTGAGACATTCTCACACAGGTGGAGGAAAGTCCTCCCTCTCTCTTCTGTGTACCTCCTCTGTGCATGCTTCTAGCGTGGCATGTGATCTCTGATTCCTGGAGGACAGGGCCCATATTCCACTCACTTCTGGATCCCCAAGCCCAGTCAAGTACTCAGTAAATGAGACACTTACAAATGTTCACAGAATGACACTTGCATTCTACGCCAGGCAGAACACTGAGAAAACATCTTACTTTTTCTTTTTAATTTTTGTTTATTGAATTACAGAGAGAGAGGAAGAGGGAGAGACAGAGACAGACGGACATTGATTTGTTGCTAAACCAATTTATGCATTCATCGGTTGATTTTTGTACGTGCTGTGACTGGGATCGAACCCGCAACTGTGATGTATTAGGGGAAAATGCTCTAACCAACTGAGCTACCAGGCCAGGGCAAAAGACGTCCTTCTAATTAAAAAAAAAAAAAAAAAGAGTGCACCGGGTATTAGATTAGGAAACATGGTCCTCTCACACTGAATTAGATGAGAATATTTGAAAACACAAAGGATGTTTAATATCTCTAACCCACTATACAGTTAACTAGCTGACCATTCAATTTTGCACCAATTTTTTAAGTGGGTGATGTCTAGCCCTGGCCAGAGTACTCAGCTGGTTACACTAAAATGGTTGTGGGTTTGATGCCCAGACAGGGCATATACCTAGACTGTGGCTTTGATCTCCAGGCAGGGCACATGGGAGGCAACTGATCGATGTTTCTCTCTTACATCGATGTCTGTCTGTCTCTCTCTGCCCCTTCCCAAAAGTCAACAAACATATCCTCGGGTGAGGATTCAGATAGATAGATAGATAGACAGACAGACAGACAGGAGATGTCTAGAAATAAGGGATGATTTTTTTAATTTACACAAAATTTCAAACACAGAGAAGGCTGTACAAGTAACCAAAGAAGAATAGATGAATTGGACTTCATCAAAATTAAAAGCTTTTGCTTCAAAGAATGACATCAAGAAAGTGAAAAGAGAATCCACAGAATGAAAGGAAAATTTTACAATTCTTACATCTGATAAGAATGTGTGTGCACATGTGTAGATCCAGAATAAAGAACTATTACAATGCAACAGAAAGAAGTTTTTTAAATAGAAAAAGACCTTGAACAGCTATTTCTCTAAAAAAAGGTATATCACTACAAGTGGCCAATAAGCACATGGAAAGATGCTCAATATCATCAATTAATAGGGAAATGCAAATGAAAACCACAATGAGATACAACTCCACGCACCCATTGGGATGGCTGTTACACACAAAGCAAACTAAAACCCAGAAGATAAGTGTTGGCAAGGACGTGGAAAACACTGGAATCCTCTAACACTGCTGCAGGAAACGCAAAATGACGCAGCCTCTCTGGAAAACCGTTTGGCAGTTTCTCAACAAGTTAAACGCAGTTATCACAGGTCCCAGCAACTCCACTCCTAAGTGCACAGCTAAGAGAAATGAGAACATATGTCCTCCCCAAAACCTGCAACATTTTCAGCATATCACGCTTTATTTCAAGAAAGGTAAAAACACAACTGAAATGCAAGAAAAGATGTGTGCAGCGTGTGGAGAAGGTGCTGTGACTGATTGAACGTGTCAAAAGTGGTGTGCAAAGTTTCCTGGTACTACTGACATTCTGGCCAAACAATTCTTTGCTGTGGGGCTGTCTTAGGCACTGGAAGATGTTTAGCAGCACTCCTGGTCTCTACCCACTGGAAGCCAATAGCAGGAGAGAGGCGACATACTCACAATCTCCAAATTAATAAAGTTACTGGTGAAAATAAAAAGTGTGCCTTTTACAGAAAAAACTAAATGTACTTTTTGGCCATCTCAGTATTATTCAGCAACAAAAAGGACTGAAATTCTGATACCTGCTACAACACAGATGAACCTCAAAAACACGGTGAATGAAAGAAGCCAGACACAGCCACATATTGTGTGACTCCATTTATAGGACATGTCCCGATAGGCGAATTCGTCGATACGGAAAGCAGCTTCCAGAGGCTGGAAAGAGGTAAGAATGGAGAGTGACCGCTTACGGGTACAGGGTTCCTTTTTGGGGTGATGAAAGCGTTCTGCAATTAGACAGTGGGGATCAGAGCACACTCTGTGAACATACTCAAGTCCATGGAACGGTACTCTTCAAATGGGTGAACTTCAGGGTGTGTGAGTTGTATCTCAATACAGCTGTCATTTAAAAAGGACTGAACAAAATCATACAGTGACACCTCTGTGCAGTGGCTCAGTTAAACTGCTCTGCCTACGATAGGGTAGCCTCCTGTAAAAAATACACAATCTGTTCAAAAGAGGAAATGATTTCTTACAACCACCAGCCATAAAGTCAAACGCAAAGTAAAAAGAGAAAAGAACAAAAGGGCACAGCATTTGCAATTCCCTGGCAGCTATGAAATGGAATTAACCAAAGACTTCATAAAGAAAGAAAAATGTTTATCAGAACTGTTCACTTCCCTTTGATTGCACAGAGATAAACAAATCAAAATCCTTATTAACTCGTGAGAAAATGCGCCAGCTTCTTTATTAGCAAAGAGCAAGGAAAACCAAGCATTCTCTCCTGTAACAGAATTAACATCCCACAGAAGGTCTGTTTGTACTTGGCCGTCCTGCACCTTTCATCTCAGAGCGCTGCTAAATTAAACAAGCCTATGTTGTATCGGACACAGCGAGCCAGGCGCCCTGGCAGGCTCCTAAACTTCATCGGTTGATGTTGAAGAACTTAGAAATAAAGAGCATGGGATGAATGATGGTGATAATGGTGACAAAGTAGCTTTGTCTTCATTCCGTCCAACATTGCAATTATCTACAAAAATGGAAACATGCTAACAAATGTGAGATCCTTTTCTCTGTCAACGTGTAAGAAGAGAGCACTGACTTCAGAGCCTGAGATCTGGATTCAAGTCATTTTTTTTAAAAAACCTACTGAAGCTACATGCCCAAAGACAAATTGCATAACTGTAGCCTTCTACTGGGTGATTATATCTGCCCTCTCAGAACTGGGAGAACGAAATGAGGAAACGCACACAAACGATAGAGCCCAACGTTCAACATGTACACCCCACCGTAAAAATCCCCACTGCTCTCCACTCTTCAAAGCACATACTCATTTTAAAGCTCAAATGATCATATAAGTAACTGACATCTGCCATCCTTCTTTTACCCCAAGGACATCGAAACGACTAAAAGATCCTATGAAGATTTCACATTAAATAAATTATCCCCCTTCCCATAGAACTGAAGGTAGGAAAGCCATCAAGAAAGTCTGTTTTTAAACGTGTTTAATCAGGGCATAACACAAAGCATTCATTCACCTGAGAGATATTTAAAAGCACTGAACCGAGACAGACACACCAAGAGAAACTCTTACTATTACAGAAAATGATATTTTTCAGTGCAATAATTGGTAACCTTTCCATAAAGATTGATGCAATCTGATTATAATTCCCGTGTCAGTAATAAGTTCTTAAAGTAAAAGGAAAGGAAGTAGGACAGTTTCAGGCACTCCAGAAAAGATGTAGGAGGATATCTTTTCTCGCTGACAGCAATTAATGTTTGAGTAATGGTTGCTAGACCCTTCTGACTGAAAAACGTTATCACATTACTGAAATCTACTTAAAACAAAACTTACTGGGTTTCGTCTACGCGACCCTCACCATGAACTAGGTGTCTTCTTTGAACAAACCGGCATGAAGGAGGAACTTGCGTGGAATCCCCAATCTGTCATTAGACTGCTATGATACAGAGGAAATGATGCTTCGCTGCCATACTCCCATGTTGGAATCTGTTTAGAGTATCTGAACTGCAGTAATAGGCAGAGTCAGACTCCCGCTGCCCAGCTCAGCACACGTTTCCATCATGCGACAACATGAGGCAAAGCTTCCAGAGTCAGGAAGAAGAAACATTTCTCAAGTAGGATGGGACAGTCAGAGGCTGGCGTTATCCCTAGAGTTTCACTAAGCTCTGCGCTCTTTATGGACTTTGTGGCCCAAAGCTCCTGTTCTCCGTCTCTTTATTCTAAAACTCTACACTTAAGATTCTGACTTAGTAAGACCTCTGTGAGAGACGAAGTCAATTACAGATGCTACGGAAGCCCAGTGCTGGCTTTGCTAGGGACCCCACTACCCACTGTATGGAGCACTTACCATTTTTCCCTTCCTGCTGCAGTTCTACACTCGCACCCCTGACCATAAGAGTTTCATCTAAACATTCTGCTACCACAAATTCTGTATAAGAAGACAGAACTTTTTCTCTTTCCAACTTTCCAATCAAATAACCACTTCCAGTGCCAGTCTAAACTTTAAGCTTGATGCCTGAAATAGGAAGAAACTGTTACAAATGCATAAAATCTAACCCATTAAGTATGTAACAATATCTTAAAAATCTGTTTCAATACTGTACAAAAAGTTTTACAAATGCAGCTAAGAGGAGAAATAAATGGTAAAGTCTTAATTTTAACTGAGACTTCAGTTTAACCTCTACTACTAGTAACTCCTCACTTGCCAGGAGTATTTTTGGAATTAGGGCTTTAAAGCAGGGTTTAAAGATATTATCAGTGAAATGAAAGCTACCAATAAACAAATTCCTATATAGCCACAGAAAAGAGATTCAAGAATCCAAAACTTTGGTTATTTTAGAAAACAAATATGAGATTATACCATTAGCCACAATATCAGAGGGAAAAGGTCTAGGAAATCTCATTAATTTAGACTCAACTAACAAAGATTCAGTAATTTTAAGTTTGCCTACATATAACTTTGAATGACAATATTTTTTAAAGAAGGAGTTGCTAAGCAAATTAAAATACAAATAAATTGCTAGGGGATTATAAATCAATTTTTAAATTTTTACATGCAACTAACTGCTGCTGAAACACTAGTTAAAACTAGCTCATGCATTCCCTTATAAAAATCCCACATTACAGTGGAAACAAAATGTATGAAGCATGAGTCTACCACATTGCTAACATGTATTAGATAATTTTTCCATCTTCTGTTTATTTTGGCTGTAAAAAACTGGTGTAGGAGTCAGAAAAGCTTAATAGGCAGGATATGGGACAAAGATTTATAAATTCTCAATGTCTGGCAATCCATATCTCTACTTTTATTTAAAAAAATGTCAAACCCTAAAATTAAAATACAACTCAATATCTCTCCATTATAACTATAAACTATTTTGGGGCATTCATTTTATCCTTGTCTTCAAATAACCTAACTGAAAAATACTCCCATGTCTATAATAGGAAACATATATAGGATTCCTTAATAAGATCTAGTATCTTACCTAGTTTAGATACTACTTTGCCCTTAACAGCAACAAAAAACAAATGAAAAAGCATATTTAAAACACACTAATATATGTGAATCTGAAAATAAATGAGACATAATCCAAATCAATAGTCCAAACAAAATGAAGCAAAATGTTAGGGTAGCAAGTGTCAACTATAATTACGTACATCTATATTTATATAAATTTAAAAATCACAGGTGCTAGTTTTAATCTCCAAGAAACTTTTTTAAAGATTTTGTTACTGTTATTCTATTACAGTGGTCCCAATTTTCCTCCTTTGCTCTCCTCTGCCCATCCCATGCCCCACTCCCAGTCATTCCCACACCATTGTCCATGTCCATGGGTCACTCCTACATGCTCTTTAACTAGCCCCTTCCTCTTCTTTCCATCATTACTCTCCTCCTGTCTCCCCTCTGGTCACTGTCAGTTTGTTCCATGTTTCCATGCCTGTGGTTCTATTTTGTTTGTTACTGTACTGTGGTGCATTTACACAATGGAATGCTATGCAATAGAAAGAAAGAAGCAATTCCCACCTTTTGTGACAGCACAGATGGAACTAGAGATGATGCTAAGTGAAATAAATAAACCAGTCAGCGAAAAACAAATACCACATGATCTCACCTATAAGAGGAATCTAATGAACAAAATAATCTCCAAGAAATTAAATTTATTTTATTTTTTATCCTCACTTGAGGATATGTTCATTGACTTTAGAGAGAGGAAGCTGTAGGGGAAGAGAGAGGAAGGGAAAGAGAGGGAGGGAGGGAGAGGGAAGGAGAGAGAGAGAGAGGGAGAGAGAGAGGGAGAGGGAGGGAGGGAGGGAAAGAGAAACATCAATCAGCTGTCTCCTCTATGTGCCTTGACCGGGCACCAAACCTCCAACCTAGATATGCCCTGACCAGTGATCAAACCTGCAACCTTTTGGTGTACAAGACAATGTTCTTCTCAAAAGAGAAGAGGGACCTCCCTTCTACATCTTAATTCAAACTTAATGACAATATACACCAATCACTTATTCCTTCAAAAACGGTTTGTGTGTGCCCTCGCTATGTGGCTCAGTTAGCTGGAGCATCATCCTGTATACCAGATTCTCATTTAAGAAAAAGAAGTGCTGCTGTGTCACCAGAAGTGACTTCAAATTCCTCAATTCCCTATTTTAAAAAACAAAGTCTTCACTGAATGTTTTATTTATTTATATATATATGGTCACCAACAGCTTATGGGTTTCCACCTGCTAGGTCTCCTTCTCAGTAGCATTGCCCTAAAACGAGGAGATAAGGGGAATTTAAATGATCTCATTCAAACGGCCCACATTTCTGGCATCCACCTTAAGAACCCCAGGTTCCATGAACTTAAACGCTCCTACAACAATCTCCCTCTTACATCTAAAGAAAGCAGGCTGTGGAGAGGAATTAAAAACAGTAAGAAGTAAAGGTTTTTTAAACATTAAATTAATAAAAATCTTACCTCGGTCAAATATTTAACTATTTTCTTGTCTTACATTCTCTTTATTAGCACCTTCATTGCGAACCTAGAGGAGGAAAAAAAGGTGAAAGTTACTTTTTATTGAACACCTACTTACATGCCCGGAAGGGCGGTCAAATAAAGCCTCCTGGAGAACATGACATCTGAGATGAACAGGGAAGAACACAGAAGGCACTAAAATGGGATCGCTGGGAAGGACAGGGAGAGTTGCAAGTGTAATTAACTAACCTCTCCAAAATTTCTCAAAAACCTATAGAAATGACTACATTCAATAAATAGGCTGAAAGTACTGAAGCAGATGAACAGTTGGGATGGAGACTCAACGTCAGCATTGGAATCCCAGCTCTACCACTCCCTAGCTTTTGTTACCTTGAGCAAGTCCCCAAGCCTCTGTGTGCCTCATTCTCCCCTTCTGTATAAAAATAACAGTACCCAACACTTAGAATGCTGAGGATTATATGACATAACTACATCGGGACTTTCTGAGTTCCTGGAATATAATAAATGTTGAATAAATGTTAATTATTGCTTTTATATAATAATAAATCTGTTTGCATCTCACCACCTCTACCATCACCATTATTATATTATTAAGAAATGTCATAATCTTGTCTTTGAGAGGCTTACAAAGTACTGGGAGAGAGAGAAGAGGTACCCAGATGCACAATATAAGACAAAAGAAAGATCAAAGTCAATTATTATTCATTTATTTGAGAACCCTGAGAGTCTATTCGCTGCCAGGTGTTTTGCTGGGTATTCTTCGGTGGACAGGATGGAGACTTCCTCTCTTCACAGCTTCCAGTCTATCAAGGGTCATGCTACATAGGACAGATGAGCTACGGGACAGCGTGCATCTATCTGAACTGGCAGAAACAGACAGCAGAACACTTATGACAGGAGAACCAGGACACCTGGGTAGCCTCATTGTCGAGGTACATCCAAGAGGGCAGTAAGTTGTAAGGACAGAAAGCAGGAGGAATCGAAAATGCTGGTCTGGTTTGTTCTCTGTTCTCAGGTATGTTGATTTTCCTGCTCAGGTTGAACCACTTCAACTTTAATAACTTTTATTTGTTTTAATTTCAATTATAATATCTTTTTACTGTTTTTTTCCCATAGTTTCTTTTTTCCCTTTTAAAGGTGAAAGGGGTAAGAGTAGGGAAAAAAAGAACAGCAACCTCAACCCATGTTGGCATTAGCGGTGATGGCGGAAGTGGCATTACGTGATGAGCTTTACGCGTCCATTTTTAATTCTCCTGACTTTCTAACGAAGATAGAATCGTTCCTTTACAGATTAGGAAATGAGGCTGGGAGAAGTCAAATAGATTCCCTGATGTCCACATAGCTAATAAATGCAGACACAAAATTAAACCACAAGTTTAACTGCTCAGTCTTTCTCTTAGACAAAAATGTATAAGGGATTTTGCAGAATTTAAAGCCTGTTAAAATAAAGTGACTTAAAACTTCTGGGTCTGTCAAATTCTGTATTTATACAGAAATAAAGAGCCTTCATACACACAATCAAAATCACTTAGAAAAGATGAAGAGAAGATTGCACTTGCAAAAGCAACAAAAAAATAAAATACTGAAGATGACTTTAACAAGAAATGGGCAAAACCTCCCTAACTGCTGTGGTAGGGTGTCATCCTCAAACCAAAAGGTTGCCAGTTCGATTCCTGATCAGGGCACATGCCTGGGTTACAGGTCAGGTCCCCAGTTGGAGGTTTGCAAGAGACAAACGGATAGATGTTTCTCTCACACATCGATATGTCTTTCCCTCTCTTCCCCCCTCTAAAAAAATAAATAAATAAAATCTTTTAAAAAAGAAATGGACAAAACATATAGAAAAACTTAAAAAGTTTCAGAAGGATTCAAGAGTAAAATCAAACAAATGAAAAATAGGTATACGACATTCTTGGATAGGGAAATTCGACACCAGAGAACTGTCGGTTCTCCCTGTGTTAGTGTAGAGATTTAACATGATCTCAACTCTTACAGAGTTTTTTTCCCTCCGAACAAGACAAAATGATTCTAAAGTTCACATGGAGAAATAAACAAGCAAGAACTGCCAGGAAATTGAGGGACAACAGGGGAAACTAGCTTTATACGATACTAAAACATTTTATAAAATCAATAACGTGTACTGGTGTATGAACAGAAAGACTAAGGGAATGGAACGGAAGGTTGGCAGGTGTGCCCCCCCTGGAATTTCAGAACAATAAAGGTATGCTCTACTCTGAAATAAATGGGTAAGACAACTGGTAGTCATACGGAAAAAAAAAAAACCCACAATTGAACCTATATATCATCCCTGAACACCAGAATAAATTCTAAATGGATCAAAGATGTAACTTAAAAATTAAATCACAGATGTGATCAAAGAAAACAGGGGCAAATTCTGAATTCTTAGAGGCCTTTCTATGATTCAATCCAGACACCATAAAAGACTCACTACCTAAAATTTAAAGATACAACTTTTAAGCCTGCTCTATACCAAAATACATGAAAGTAAAAAAAAAAAAAAAAATGGCAACTGGGCGTAACTGAAATTCATATCACAAAGAGCTAATCTAATTTACAAGTAGAAACTGATTAGAAACAAAGCAATCCAAAGGAAAAATGTGCCAAGGGCAGGAACAGAGAGTTCATAGAAAAAGAATGAGAAATAGCCTAGGTATATAAAAAGACGTTCAGCCTCATTCATAATGCACATGAAAAGTACACCTAGTTACCATTTTTCACCTATGAAATGGATAACTATCCAAAGGCTGGTAAATACAGCTGCTGCCGAGGCCGTGGAAAACAGGTGCCCTAATGCATGACTTGAGAGGTTCAAAATGGTCCAGGCCTGAAGGAAGGCAGCCTTTACCCAAAGTACAACTGCCCTGCTCACGGACCCAGCAACCCTGCTTCTGGGAAGGCCTCCCACATAGACACCTCACATACGCAAAACGACATGCGTACACTGTCACTCATGCCAGGCTGTCTGCAACTGTGAGAGTGGAAAAAACTCGAACGTGCACCAGTGGGAGCTAGTTCAAGCAACTACAGCACAGGCATACGTGTTTGTTTTCTATACACTGACGTGGAAAGATCCCAAAGATATATTAAGTAAAAAATGCAAAGTGGCAGGGTAATTTACAAAGCATGCTATATTTTATATAAAAAGGAGGGAGTACATACATGGTATACTGATATTTGCTTCTATCTATACAAAGAAACAGGAGACTTCAATGGGAAACAAAAGGGGTTTTCTGTGGGATGAGGGGGACAGAGCAGACCAAGAGAGTTGCTAGACTCCTAAAAATATTGCCGTTTTAATATGTAAACAATATGAACATTTTATTTCTACAAAAATAATTTTAAAGTGTTAAAAGTATAACTCATGAAAAAAGAAAACTACCCATAAATCAGAGGCAAAATCCAACAAGCATTTAAAAAGATTTTTCTCTGAAATTAGATATTGAAAAGCAATTTTACTGTGAATATCACTGAAAATTATAAAAGACAATTTTTTGTAATTTTTTTTTCTTCAACCAAGCTAAAGTGTACGACTACAATTATTTAAAAGTTATTTGGAGGGTGAAGAATTAAAAGAGAGAACAGGAAGTTGCAATGAAAAGGAGGCTTTAATCTAATGCTTCTCAAAGTGGGGTCCCTGTACCAGCAGCATCAGCATCACCTGAAAACCTGCTGAAATGTGAATTCTCTGAACAAGAAACTGGGAGCAGTAGGTAGCAATCCCTATGATACACACTCAAATTTGAGAGCCAATAATCTGATCCGATGCTTCCCACACATTCACCTGCATCACTTGGAAGAGGATAATGTTAAAATGCAGATTCTGGTCCAGTAGGTCTGGGATGGACCCCAGAGTCTGCATTTCTGCCCAGCTCCAGGATGCTGCTGGTGCAGGGGCCACACTTTGCGAACAAAACCTGGTGTCCACCTGAGGAAGAAGGTGAGCAGTCTTCGTGTGGTTGAGTTTTCTATGAAACCTGCCCTCAGTATCAGACGGAAAAAGTCCTTACACAGGTTTTGTGGCTAAGAGATAACCAGGTAGCCTCCCATATAAATTCTGTAATTAACACACAGTAAATATATTTTCAAATGTTTTTCTTATTAAAACAACAATAACAATTATGAATTATTAAAATCCAATGTAAGGATGTCCCATTTGAGCAAACTTTCATTTATAAAGTGAACCTACGAACCTTCTAGAATAATAAAAACCAAAAAACCATATTCATACATCTGCCTGGTTGTACTATCTGATTAACTTTACCTCAAAACACATTAACCACACCATGTGCTAGCCGTGAAAATCACCAAGCAGCTTGTTTCTTCTACTTAAAATTAATCAGCCCTGGCTGGTGTGGCTCAGTGGACTGAGCGCCAGCCTGCAAACCAAAAAGTCACTGGTTCCATTCCAGTCAGGGCACATGCCTGGCTTGCAGGCCAGGGCCCCAGACAGGGGCGTGTGAGAGGCAACCCATCAATGTTTCTCTAGCTCATTGAAGTTTCTCTCCCTTTCCCTCTCCTTCCTTCCCTTCCCCTCTCTCTCTGAAAATAAATAAATTTTTTTTAAAGTTTAAAAAATTAATGTGCTGAAATTTCTATATATTCCCTATTTCACTGAATCTAAGATGCCATCAATTTTCAGATACACTATTGCAGGGATGTCAAACTCATTTTCACCGGGGGCCACATCAGTCTCTCGGTTGCCTTCAAAGGGCCGAATGTAATTTTAGGACTGCAGAAATGTAACTACTCCTTAACTAGGGGGAAGGAGCTCGGCGCTGCCGCCAGGTGGAAACAAGGTAGAGGGCCTGATTAGGCCCACAGGTCTTGTTTGCCACCTGTGCACTATTGTTTTAGGTACTGCTAAGAAAAGTTGCCAATTAAACCATGCCAATTTTAAGATACCATTCCATCTTAGATAGGCATCTTTAAAAAAATCAATGAAAATTGCTTAATTATAAATCTCAGAGGTATGTGCATAATCAGTTACTCATTTTCATCCGTATAGGCATGGATTTTTTGCTCATTCAACAATGTATCCCCCACACCTAAAAACTGGAAGATTCCACATCTATGCAAATCATATTACTTGGTTCATTTTGTACAGATGAATGTAAAAAGTAGTAGTAATATTTTTTTTAAAGTAGTGGAAAAAAAAGGGAGTGACCTCTTTTTATCCTGGAACGTGATACTACTTGTTCAAAGTAATAAAAATTAATTACGCTCAATTACTTGGATAATTTTTGAATCCAAAAGCATTTGATGTATCTATCGCTAGTCAATTTAAAATATATCCTTCTACTTTGATAAGT
The DNA here is from genome assembly GCA_007922815.1 of Macrotus californicus. NCBI lineage: Eukaryota > Metazoa > Chordata > Mammalia > Chiroptera > Phyllostomidae > Macrotus > Macrotus californicus. Next base: position 17,012 of record VMDR010007679.1, read on the forward strand.
ATTTACTTACATGTTTGTTTCCATAGCACCTTTCAAAAGTAACAACCACTGAATAATAAACATCTTACAGCAAGAAACAATTTATCCTTTCAACAAAAAGGAAAAATAAACCTGCTCTGTAGATTTAACAAGGCTTGAAGAAATTTACAATATTACACTGTAGCTATATAATAGTCTGAGTTGAGCATTAACTCAGTTTGCATGTCCCCCTAAACTGCATGTCTGAGTTTCAAGTGAAAAGACAATTCCTAAAGAATCATACCAGGAGGATTGAGGACATATGTGATTACAAGTCATTTTAATTTTCACCTTTGCACACATCTACATTTCCTATATTCTCTAATATGGATATTATTATGTAGGAATAAAAGTTATTTAAAAAGTGGTTATACAGTATTCATTTGTATTATAATTCAGGCCTTTTTTTAATACATTATTGCTGTCACTTCCCAACTCCATTCTAATCTCAAACTGCTCAATGATTCAAGAGTTTAGTTGTCAACATTTCTCTATGTACATATGTAATTCAATTTTTACACTATTTTGTGTTGTATTTTTTCATTACCATTTACCCCCCCATACCTTCTGCCACCTCCCCCCACCCCCCACAATCACCAGACTGTTGTCTGTGTCCATGAGTTCCTTCTCTTCTTTTCTCTCTCTTTCCCTCTTCTTTCTTTTGTCTCTTTTTCTTTCTTTTCTTCTTTCTTTCGCCTCTCTCTCTCTATCCCTCCACCCCCTCAATGTTTCTAACAACTTCCACTAAACAAAGAAAATTTTTCAGAGGGACACAGGTACTAACCTTGTCTCCCACCAGAGATTAACCAACGGAAGTGTCAGTAGCCATGGGCCTGATTTTTTCATATGTTAGAACAGAAGGAAAATTTTTCCCAACAAAACTTGTTTGAGTCTGTTAAATTCTGCCCCCTTTTCTCTAATACTTGAAAAGACAATGGAGGCTATTCATTAGAGTAGGTCTCAAGGGGGCTGGTACTGTATCCTAAGAAACATATTTAGTTATCAAAGTGACTGGAGACACCACTGGCATGAAGCGTTTGGGGGCCAGAATGTTGGACTTCACAAGATGCATGGGACAGACCCACATACTGAAGCTTCCTCTCAGTCCTGAGAATCTTGGACATGTCCACTCAGACTCATCACTGTAAAGTGGCGTTGCTCTAGGGCATACCACTAAAAAGTTTTTATGATACTATGGGAAAGCCACAGTAATTTAGGAGAACATAGCTAATGTGAGGAATGTTGAGATAAAATAACTAATGTCTGAAAATTAGTGACCATTTACCTCACATCACATATTGTTAACTCAACACATAATTGCAATGTCCTAAGACTAAACCAGTAATTGAGATACCGGCACTGAATCCTTAAATCTCAATCTTGTTACTTTATTCATTATTATAGTAAGTGGCAATACCTTAAAGTTTGTGACACAAAAGGTGCCGTACAATGTAATTTGAAAATATGGCATCCGCGGAAGGGTTAGATTAATGTTATTTATGTGTTGATTGAGATAGCCTGTAATTTATCTTGACATCTTGCCGTTTTATCTCTAATTTAATGTAAGCTGTTTATTATGATAAACAGGTTATCCCAACACTTAGGTGTATCACACACACACACACTCACATACAGTGTCCGTCCATATCTCTGGCCCTTCTTTTTCTTGTTAGAAATACCTCCTAATATTTTTATCGCTCTTTAATCCAAGCGCATTCATTTGAAGCAGGTGCAAGCACCCAGGCACGTGCTCTCTTCTCCCACAGTACGTGCTACAGCGCATGTCATACATTGTTCTCCATTTAGTTCTCCCTTGCATTTAATCTGGAGCATCGTACTGATTATGTGTATTTCATGATAACTTTTACTTCAGGGCAGTAAAGTGGGCTTTATAAACGTTGGCTGCAAAGGGAAAGGGCCTTAGTTCTGACAAGTCTGAGCACCACTGCTCCAAAGAGTGAAATCACATGCCTAACAAAAATCAAACTTAAAAGTTTCCTTTCCCTAACTAAGGAAGCCCAGGGCTCCAATATCCCAGTTCCATTCGACCTGACACCCCACACCTGGCACACCGCTACTCTAAGTCCACTTCTGCTCTCTTACAGAGCCGAACAAAGCTCTTTAACCATTTCGGGATCAAGGGGCCCTGTAGGGAATTTGACAAAAGCCAAGGACCATCTCCCAACAATTCATATACCACGCTGCATTCAGCGTTGGGGCGGGGAGGGACTTCCAGGCACACCCTCTGCAGCCCAGTGGAGACCCGAGGAACAGAACTAGAGCTGCAAGCTCTGCGAGTGGGGGTGGGGAGAAGGATGGGGGACAAGGATGGGAGGCAAGCACGGGAGTGGGAGCGGGAGTCAGTGTGCCTGATTTTGAACCCCCATTCGGCCCCTTCCTAGCCGTGTTAACTTTGGGCAGGGCGCTTCACCTCTCCATGCAGTACTGGAGCGGAACCGCGCAAGTGCCGAGCGTACAGTAAAGGCTCAAATGGTTGTTGCCACAGCCAGCGAGACCACGTCCTCGGAGTCATCCCGCCGCCGGAGGAAACTGAGGCGGGCCCCGGGGTTGCACCGGAACGCAGGAACTGTCTGCTGGGAGACCGGCCCTCGCAGCCCCGGCCCGGCCGCCCCGCCCCGTCCGCGCGGGTCCCGGGACGGGGAGGACCGGGTGGCTCCGCTGCAGCCGCGGGGCGAGATGGGACGGCCGCCCAGGACGCGGGCCGCCACCCGGACCGCTCCCCCGTCCGGCCTTTGGTCTGCGCCGCTCTCACCCCCTCCTCGGCCCCCAACGGCCGCCACCGTGGCCCGCAGCTCACCTCCCTGGCCGCTGCTGCTGCTGCCGCCGCCGCTACCGCCGCCACCGCCGCCGCCGCGCGGGATCTCGCGAGACTTCGCTCCCCTCGGGCACCCCCGCCCTCCCGCGGCGCTTGCGGACCCCGGCCTAAAATCGACCCGGTGCGCTCTCTGTAAGCAGCCCTAGCTTCGGCGTCAGGCCTACCGGTGCTCAGGCTTCTGCGTCCCCCTTGCTACATCCATTTCGCCCACTTCCGTGACTGTGAAGGGTTAAAAGCCAGGTGCAAGACGGCCGCCTCCCTCTCACCTGGCCGGCCAGTACGCGCGCGCATGCGCACGCCTGGAGTCCTGGACCTGAGAACCTTTGTAAAGGCAATGACCTTAGCGACAATAATCCCACCACCAGCCGGCCTGGCGGTGTATACTGTGCTCCAAGTACTTTTGCAACTCCCCCAAGGTCGTCACAATAGCCCCCAGAAATGAATGTTACTACACTCCTCATTCCAGAGAGCAAGCAACAGAGGCTTGGCAAGGTTAAGTCACTGTCTCCTGGACACACTGCTAGGAATTGGCATCGGGGGTTGTCTGATTCCCAAGTTAAAGCCCCATTTTTTCCCCTCGCTCCGTGAAAACCTCCCACCCCCACCCTCACCCAAGGCCCTGATCCTGCCCCAACTCTCGCTGAGCGAGACCAATCTCAGCGCCAGTCTTTATTTCCTTCCCAAGGTTCACCAAGGTGAGAGGAGGCCCTCCTGGGCGGTTAGTTGCTACAATCCCTCTGGGGATTTTTGGAGCTGCTGGTCAGGAAACTACTTCTCCCACATTACACGACCTTCCTAAGGCCTCCCTGTTCCAGACCCTTTACATGGCTCTGAAGGCTATGTGAATATATTCTGTTCTATCTCCTGTTCAGACTGGTGGTGTTTTGATGATGGTAGCATAGTAGTCCTATGGGACACGGGACATAGAACCAAAATGTACATATTAGGGGCACAGAGAACCATGTGACTTCTTCCTAAGGGTAAAATCTTAACATTAGAAGCAGTAGTTTCCCTTATGCAGGGTTTCACTCACTGCAGTTTCAGTTACCCATGGTCAACCACAATCCGAAAATATTAAATGGAAAATTCCAGAAATAAACAATTCATAAGTTTTAAATTGCGGCCGTTCTGAGTAGTGTGATGAAATCCCGAGCCTTCCCATGCTGTCCGGACCAGGACATGAATCATCCCTCTGTCCAGCGCATCCGTGCGTATATGCCCCCCTTCTGTTAGTCACTCAGTGGCTGCCTCCGTTATCTCATCAACTGCCTCAGGATCATGGTGCTTGTGTTCAAGTAATCTTTTCTCCATAGTTCAACACTATCTGAGGTATCAGGCATCCATTGGGGGTCTTGAAACATATTTCCTGGAAATAAAGGGGGACTACTCTAATTGTTTCTAAAGAAGAGGGGCTAACCCTGGTTGGGTGGCTCCTCCGTTGGAGCGGCCCGATGCACCAAAAGTTTGTGGGTTCAATCCCCAGTCAGGGCAATACCTAGATTGAAGGTTCAGTCTCTGCCTGGGGTGCATATAGGAGGCAACCAATCGATGTTTCTCTCTCTCTCCCCCTTCCTTTCTCTCTAAAATCAATAAGCATATCCTTGGGTGAGGAATAATAATAATAATAATTAATAAAATGAAGAAGGGCTGGCATTTATTGAAGGCATTTCAAGGTCACTACCAATAGTCTTCCAAGTTAATTCATAGGAAAATGGAGACTTAGGGAGGTAAAAAAACTGGCCTAAGGTTCCGTAATGAGACAGGATTTGAACCTGGGTGTGAGTTCAGAGCCAAGTACTGCCTTGCACTCAAGTCCCATGAGCTAGCCTGAGCTAATTGGTCTGGGCCAACAAGCTGTTGTAAAATCAAGAGCCTTGCAGGTTCTAGCCAACCCTTCACTGTGCATCAGAGCCTTACTCAGTCCTGCTGAAAGTCACATCAATGTCAGCAAATGTTGGCCTGCCCACCCTCCAAGCCCGTCCACTCCCTCCAGAAACAATGCCACTCTCAAAGGTCATAGGTGTCCCTCCATGTGCCAGCATCACTCAAACCACCTGGTGGAAGAAGTGAGAGAGGAGAGGAAATCACATCTGATGGGCAGCAGCAAGGTGTCAAATACTATTCCAGGTGCTCTCCATTCATGTAGTCCGCCCAGCTATACCATGTGAAAGCTATGATTGTGCCGATTTTAACGTTAAGAAAATCAAGGAACTGAGAGGGAAGAAAACTTGCCAAGGCTACACAGTTGGTAAGTGGGAGGGCTGGGGTTCCACCCCAGGACACTCTATCACCAAAACCACATACTCTGACTTCAGTGACCAACAAGATTCTTCCCTGCTCCCAAAAGTCTATGTCTTCATGAACTGAAAGCCTAAAAATCCCATGAGCCTAAAGAACTATTTTTCTCTGGGTGGACCATGCCTCAATATTCTCATCTAAAATAAGGATATAAATAGGTTATTGGGAGGATTAACCAAGTTAATATTTGTGAAGCACGTACTAAAGTGCCTCACACAAATTAAGCTCTCAATAAATTGTAGCTATGATTATCACTGGGATGTCTGTGATGTGTTATTCTTTCCCTATCCCTCAATATAAACTCCAAATCATTTTGGAGGGATGTGGCCTTATCTGCTCAGGCATAGGAATAAAATGAGTTTCTAGCCTACTGGAAAAAATAAATGCTCTTGAATGGACAAAATTACCCCTGTACTTCCCCCTAATAGTGGAAAGAGACTAAACTCTTTTGAAGCTTTTCTCTGAGAGACTGGCAGTTGGTTTTATAAAAGGCTCCTCTTGTATTGGAAGAGTCACCCAAATATGTTTAAGTTGTTGGCAAAAAAACAAAAAATGCTGAAACTTTTAAGAGGCTTTTGGCAAGGCTGAGGGTTAATATAATTACAGTGATATCATCATTGGGGGGAAGGCTTTAATAGGAACTGAAGCTGCCAACACTCTCAGGCCATGGTACCCCAAAGTAAAGTTTCTACCCTGACAAAAGGCACACCACACATTCCCACCAATGGCAGTGTCACACTGTGGAACTGATCCTCACCATGGACGGGGTGGACATAATAGGATCTACTGAAGATCCATTGTAGTTTGAGAGCAAAACAAAACAACCGAGGTGATTCTAAGATACACACCTCCAAAGGCTTGATGTACGGTTCCCAAAAAGCACTACGGAAATGTCTTTTGATCCAAGAGGAATTTTATAAGTGCCTATAATAGATTCATTTAACGCTCATTTGTTCATTAAAAACATATTAAGCACTTAAGTGCCAGTTGCCGCGTGAGTAGCTCTGAGTAAGACAGACCATCGTCCAGGCTGTCATCACATTTACGTCCTGGAAGGAGAGAGAGGTGCTAATTAAATAATTGAACCAATAAAGTGTTGAAATGTCATGTGGTAAATAGAATGAAAGAGAAGAGCAAATGACTCCCCCCCCCCAAAAAAAAAAGTCTGGGTGAAAGGGTAGGAAATAACTTGTTTGAATTAAGTTCTGAAGGATGCATTAGAGTGAACTAGGCAAGGAGGAGGGGGGAGAACCTTCCCGAGATGGGGACGGCATGGATCAGCAAGAAGAATATAAGTGTTGGCGGCTGGGAAGACAGGAGGATGGCAGGGCCTCTAGAGGCATCCCAGACATGTATGCACCCTGAGCACATGGGAAGAGGGGAGAGAACGCACCTGGAGGCAGAAGAATGTCATGTGAAATGCCATTGGTCCCCACATACCCATTCTGCCCTGTTGGCCAATCCAAGCTCATATTGGACTCCTACCACCTCTGTCCCACCAGTGCTTGGTCAAGGATGACACAGTTGTCATATCTCTAGCCGATCTGTATTTAAGGAAATCGAACATTATAAAGTCCCAGCACCCCAAAGGAGAAATCCAGCTGCAAATGTCCTGCCTCCCTTCCAACCAGGACAAGGAAAATGACATAGGCTCCGCCAGCTACACCCACCACGTGAGACTGAATGTGGTCATGAGCTGTGCTCTGTTGAGTGACCAGCAGCCAAAGCAGTCAGCTTTGGGGATGGTGGTTGCAGAGCTGAGCTCCCAATAGTTGGAAGCTGCACCAGTGTGGATGGCAGTGGTGGCTGTGGTGAGAGCAGACTCAGGCAGGGTGGCAGCTAGCTCTTGGGGCCAGGCCTGCAGTGTGGTTTGGGGCATTTTTCCTAGAAGCTTAGCCTCAAGTTCCTTTCTCCAGCCTTCACAATGATTCTGTGGGATACCCAACATCCTATATTACATTCCCCTCTCTGCCTAAACCAGTTAGCATTTCCATCAAGAATGCTGACCCCTCACAGGCCAAAGCCAGCTGGAGCCAATGAGACTTGGAGAGAGGTTTGCTAAGACTAGTGGCCTAGGGAAGCTTCTCTGCTGTAAGAGAGATCCTGGGGAAGCCAGCTCACTCTCCCGGCCTGACATGGACCTCAGCTACCACCAATGGCTCTCTCTACAACAGTGGGATAAGATAAGGCCTGCATGGCACAGAGAACAGCAGAGAAACCAAAATATCCTGGGTCCTTAACTGCATCAGCAATCTGCTGGACTGACCCTAGACCTACAAGGCCCTGGATATCCCTGAGCTAATGCCGTGGTTAATCAACTTGAGTTGGGTTCTCTGTTCCTTGCACTCTAAACATTCATACTGGTGCAGGGAGCAAGGGAGCAACTTATGAATAGCAGGCATGTATCTTCCCGGGCTTTGTCAGGAGCCACCCCAAATCCTAGACAATTATTTACATCTAACTTCACTAACTTCACCCCCCACCACACACACACACACACTCCCACCCAATATCAGTATCACTCAAGTAAGCCCTGCCTGACTTCAAACACTGCTTTCAAGAAAACACAGCCTGCTCTGCCTAGTGTGACTCAGTTAGTTGGGCATCATCCCACAAAACAAAAGTTCACCAGTTCAATTCCTGCCTGAGTTATGGCCTGGTCTCCGACCAGGGCCCATGTGAGAGGCAACCAATAGATATTTCTCTCACATGTCGATGTTTCTCTCTCTCTCTTTCTCCCTTGGTTCCTCTCTTTCTAAAAAAAATCTTAAAAAATAAGAAAGAAAGAAAACTTACCCTTTCTTAGCCCTTCCCATCTTTTGACCATTTCTTTGATGGACACAATGTGCTTCTGTTACTTGCTCAGCTCACACATCTGGTAAGTGGAAAAGCTGAAGGTCTGGAGGCAATCAGATCCTAAGCTTTTAGCCACTAATTTGATGCCATACACCATTCAGCCTCCTTACATTAAAAAAAAATATATGGGCTTTAGCCAGGAAAAATAATAGAAAAAGAGCTCAAATCCAACTCCGTATTTGCTATCTGGCCTTGAGCAAGCTTCTTAGCCTCACTTTGATGTAAAAATGAAGTTAATGACGCTAGCTCCATAAAGTCTGGCAGTCATCTGTGCTGTTTGCCCATGACTTCTGGCTTCCCACCTTCTGGGCACATTGAGGATGGCACTTCCTGGTCCATTTAGGTGGGGTCATGTGACTAGTCCTAGCCAAGGAGTGCAAATGAAGGAAGCATGTGTTCCTTCTGGGCTGCTGCTTTGTTGAGCAGAGTCCACAGCCAATCCATTGTGAACATAATATGAGCAAAACCTCCAAACCTTTTTTGTTTTAAGCCACTGAGAGTTGGGGATGGTTGGTTGTCATGGCACCTACTGGCCTATTCCTATTAATACATACAGTATGGTGATTTGCTCATTTATTCACTCAAGGAACACTTTTCTGCTATGGTTCAAAACTCCAGCTGGACAAGAGAGAAAGCTTAGGCTGCAGTCCTGCAGATTCTGGTTCAACATGCCTGGATGGTCCCAGACCCCTACGGTTTGGGGACCCCTGATATATTGGCAAGCCTGAGACCCGAGCTTAACTATTGGCCCACCATGTGATTGTAGAGTAGGACAAGGTCCCTGTCCTGGAGGGCCACATAGGCTGGGAACAACGAGTGCAGAGAGAGAATGACAACGCAAACCTGGTTAAGTGATCTGAGATCTGTGAAACTGAGAATAGAGAGGAGCTTTGTAAGCTGTAAAGTTGTGTGTGTGATAGAAAGTAGACCTGTATTCTGGCAAACTCATTACTCAGCTCTGTGAACCAAGACCAGCTACTTAGGCTCTCTGAGGCTCCAGTTCCTCATCCTAGCTTACACAGTATCATTTGTCTCTGTTTCCCAAACGTGAAAACGGAAACTCAGCAAAGTTCCAAAGAAACCGCCCAGGGACACATAGCTAGTACGTGGCGGTAGTGGAATTCACCCCCAGGTCCTTCTGTATCTAGAGCCCATGTTCTTAAACACTGGGCTTAGCTGATTCACACAAGGCGCCTGCTTGTCTTTCCAGGTATAGCTCTTGTCTCCCCCTTCACCTACAACCTTGTCTTCTAGCCATATCAACCAGCCTGCCATTCTAGGGCCATACCATGTTATTTTATATCTCCATGCTTTGGCTCCTGCTGGCCCCTCTGCTTCATGTATCTTCCCTCCACTGCTACCACTCTGCCTCCTAACACTGGCCAAATCCTTGGTTCTGTGACCATCCCCCCACACTATGGTCCTGCCAATGGCCTTGCATATACCTCCATCGATGCTGCTGCCTTATGGAGGACGGGGCCTTGGGTTCCTTTCTCTGGACCATCTAACAAGTATCATGCGCACTGATGAAAGCATCAGTCACAGCTACCTGAATACCAGCCAGCTCAGCAAAACCAAAGACCCTACAAGACAAATCCTCCCAAAACCACGTAGCAAAGTAATTCGGAAAGCAGGTTCAGGATTTTAATTCGGCCTTCACCACGTTGTAGCTGTGGGACTCCAAGCACCATACGTAACCCCTTCCAAGCCTCAGTTTCTTAGATGTACAACGGTATTGACGACAGTACCTGCCTCACACAACCGTCGCGAGACTTCAGTGAGAAATAATGTGTACAATAAATTGATGCAAACTGCCTGGCTCATAAGGAAGAAATGAATTAAATTCCAGCTGTTATCATTGTCATCTACTTCTTCTTATTGCTACTGCCACCACTCAGCAGGTCCCATAGCTATCATTATTAGTCACCACATTCTCCCTCCCTTTCCGCTAGCCCTAGGTGACTTTGCTAAGCATTCCTTCCAAGAAAGGATAGTATTCTTGGAATTCTTGAAATGAGTTCTTCATTGTCTCACTGATGGTTCAGTGCCCACAATGATTTAACACTCCCAGTGCCCCCAGGAAGCTGCCCAATTGGCTCCTCAGGAAGTCTGTGTCTGCTAAGCCCTTTCCATCCAGCTTCCTGGATACAACTAAGAAAACATGGGCTCTTCTGAGACTCCCCCTCCACTAACTTGACATCATCTCGCTCCAGGGTATTCTGAGTTCATTTCTGGTCAGCCCAGGCCGCTGCAAAGGTGGCCCCCATGCCTGGCCATGGGAGTGGCATGATCCCAGTCAAACAGGCCTGTGAGCTTCTGGAGTCATTGATAACACTAAAAGGAATAATACTTGGAACGGGCTTATTTTTTTGTTCCCAGGGGGAGCTAAAAGAGTCAGGCTTTTGAGTTTCAAATAATAAGTGTTTCATATGCCATCAGAGTGAGCAACTCTGGCCCTCCCTAACTTATCTTTCACATATCCGGAGCGTGGTGGGCGAAATTTGGGTTTTCAGTAAAGCACTCCTTGAGGTTGCATGCTGAACAACTCCAAGCCATTGTGAAAGGAGGGAAGAACAGAAAACTCCCCCAGGAACAGGGAACCAAACCTCAGACGACAAAATAAAGGAAAATATATACTTGGTTCTTCTGATTGAAAATAGTCTGAAGCCTCAACCACGAAAGGGGTCTGCTAAGACCTGCTTTTTGGTGAAAATTCACAGAGTGTGTGAAAAAGGAAATAAAGATGGGAAGTTACAGGGAAAGAGAACAGCATGTATGTTGAGAGGGGAGGGAGTGGAAATCAATGAGGAAATAAGGCAGCCAGCAAGAGGCAAGGGGCTTTTCCAGGGTCCAAGTCCAGGTACGAGAGCCACTGGGTGAGTTTCCTCCAGGGGGCTGGAGCAGAAAACAGGCAAACTCCTGCCCCCCCACCCCCAAACTGTGTTAATATACAACTGCTCAAATAAATTTGCATTCCCATCTCAACTGACTCATTTGGCTGGAACAATGAGCTCACATTCCAGGGCCTGGGCTGACCCTCATGAACCCCACCGCAGACAAAATATAAAGTGTGTAACTAGTGCTGTTTGCACTAAGAAAGACCATGCAATCTGCTAGGTTCTCTTTTGTCTAGCTTCTGACAGCAATATCAAGTAATGTGTTCTCATGTCAGCCATTTCCAGGGTAGAAAGGATGAGGAGAAGGATGAAATGGAAACGCTGTTTACAATTTATCAAGATTTGAAGATCAGCCTTTCAATACAAAAAAAGAGAGTTATAGATAAGGAGGGAGGTAAGAATGACCCTATGCTGATAAATTGAAATCAGTAATTTTGGTATGAAAAAAGAAAGCTTTCTTAAATATATATGGAGATAGATACAGATGTAACTATACTAGATGTGTGTGAATGCATGGATTGGTATATATAATATATTTTCAAGTTCTGAACACTGAGAGGGCCTAGAAGCAGGGATTCCCCAGTAGCAATGAGCACACTTGCAACCCAGAACTTGGTTTCTAAACACCATTCTCCAATAAAAGAACCAGGGCTCCTTAGAGAAGTAGCTGATTCCAGAGCTGGGGCAGGAAAAATACAAGATGGGCCTGGAACCAGAAAATAGGAAAGTGATGCCAGAAAATAGGGAAGTGCTTTAAAAAAAAGTCGGGGGCTTGTTGAAAAGATACAGGAGTTAACGTTAAAGAGCTGCCAATGGCCAAAGCTGGAATAATTTGAGCAAACAAAATAAAGATAAAGATGCTGGATTACAAACCATAGAATAAAATAAATACTCATAATTCCATTTTAATTAATCCACATTAATCCAGTGATTGAGTTTAATGTCAGTAGCAATAAGTCATGTTGTTATGATCCTCTGATACAATTTATTGAGAAGGGGACTTCATCTTTCTGGTACCCTTTCCCAGAACCCCTGTCACATCAGAAGAAAACATCAGACAGACCCAGCCCTGACCAGTATTTTTTTAAGTGCCAATGTCATGAAGGACAAGGAAAGACTGAGGAATTATCTGTATTGGAGGAGACCAAGAAGACATGATGGCTAAATGCAATGTGGGACCCTGCACAGAAAAGAACATTAGAAGGAAATACTGGTAAAATCTGAATACAGTTGATAGGTAAGTTAATGTTGTATCTGTGTTCATTTTTTTGTCTTGATAATTGTACGGTAGTGATAAAAGACAGTAACATGAGGAGATGCTTGGATAAAGAGTGTATAGAAATACTCTGCTGTGTTTGCAACTTTTCTGTATGTCTAAAATCATTTCAGAATAAAATTTTTTTTAAAATGTAGTGCTGAATTTTCCTAGTTATTGCTGATAGGATTTCCTAGGAGCAACCTGGAAAACATCCATTCCAAAACTGGTATAATTATTAATCATTGTTACCCCAATAAATTTAATTTAAAAAACTGGTATACGATATAAGGCCCTCGAGAGCTATCCAGTTCTTGGGGGAGGAATCTGAGGGGGAGTTTCATTCAACAACTAACACTTATGCTTATTAAGTTCTGCACTGGGCCCTGGGGATATAATGGCAAACATAACACATGGTTCCTATGCTCAGAGAGCTTACCATCTACTGGAGGAGAACAGACCAAACATGAAGTACAAAAACTAAACCAAATAATTGTGAGCCATGACAACTGCCTTGAAGGAAATCAATGAAGAGGCCTGGGAAAGTATTTCTAAAGTGATGACACCGAGGTTGAGGTGTAAAGAACGAGAAGGAGCTAACATATAAAGAAGGGCAGAAGAACCCCAAGCAGAGGGAACAACACGTGCAAAGCCCTGAGCCAGGAAAGAATTCAGTGTGATTGAAAAGATGTGGCACAAATCACCAGGAACATTAGGCCATATGCTGACTTAGAATAGAATCCTAAATCCGCAGCATACCCCTCCCCCTCCACCGCCACCACCACCTCCACTACCACCATATTTCATGTGGTCCTCCTTACCCGGGAGGGATGAGTGAGCTGGTCAGCACCACTACCAATACCAATGCCTTCTAATGGTAATAACAAAATCGAGTGTAATCATGCGCTATGTTCTAAATGTTTGTGTCCCCCACCTCCTCAAAATATTCATATGTTGAAATCTAGTATTTAATGTGGTGGTATTTGGATATGAGACCTTTGGGAGGTGATTAGGTCATGAGGATGGAGCCCTTGTGAATGGGATTAGTGCCTTCCCAGAGAGTTCTTGCAACCCATTCTGCCAAGGGCAGACACAGTGAGTAGACAGCCATCAATGACCTAAGAAGTAGGCTGTCACCAGAAACCGAATCTTGGACTTCCCAACCTCCAGATCTGTGAGAAATGAATGTTTGTTGTTTAAGCCACACACTCTACGGTATTTTTGCAGTAACCTGAAATGGACTAACACACCAGGCCAGTATTTTAAGGTGGTGAGAGGGTGTGTGGCATAATTCATAGCGGTGGCTCAATGAGTCTCCATGCTGCCCCCTTCCCCTGGCAAACCTGATGAGAGAAGAAGAGACCAGGTTGGAAGGCAGAGCACATCAGTGAGAGAGGAGAAATGCAGGGCAACATCCAGAGCAGAGCTTGAATTTAGTTTAGAAGAAATGAGTTTTTCTGATAAGAAAAAAGTGGAGAAGAATATTTGGGGTGGGGAGAGTAAAAGAAGGGAGGAAGGGAAAAGTACTCAGAAGACCTTGAAGGAAGATACCTAACACTCACTTAGAAGTTGTTTGCACTGAAAACCCCTTCCAGACCCCCAGACACTTGTGAAGTTTACCACACACTCAGATAGGAAGTGCATGTGTGTCTATCTGTGTGTCTCTGTGTGTGTAAGTGCACATGTCTGTGTGTGTGTCTGCATGCATGTGTGCCTGTACGAGTCTAAGTGTGCATCTGTAAATGGTTCTGAGCCTGTGTGCACTGTTGTGGCAGTCTGTTTGGGTGTGTCTTTGTTTCTCTGTGCTTCTGTTTGTGTGTTTGGGTGTGTCTTTGTGTGTGTGTTGGAAATCACAGCAGGGGACTGAATGCCCGCAGAGTGAAGACAAATGAATTGCCACAAGAGCCAAAGGAAGAAAGAGGAGTGGGCAGGGACAGGAGGAAGTCAAGGCCCAGGTGACAGGGGGAATGTAAGGCTCCAGGAATTAGATGACATCTTTGCAAGGACATTGGAATTTCCCCAGGACTTGGAATGCGGGTGGGAGTGGCAAGTCAGGTTAGTATTATCTAGAGACTTCAAAGGGCAGGATGGCCTGCCCCCAAATTGGCACCTGGCTTCTGGTGTATTATTTCCTTTTTGCAGCTGAGAAAACTGAGTCTTAGGGCTAGGACTTGCATAAGACTGACGAGAAACAGCCATGACTGATCTTCCCCGGGTGGACTGACCCTTGGCTGAAGACTATGAATCACGGAGTGAGAAAATCATCCCTCTTTCAATCCTTCTGCTGAGAAAGTCTCTTGTTGATTCTACTTTGATGGTACCTTTCATACCTCCCAAATACTAGCTGATCTGTTTCTAAAGAAAACATTTTTTTCTTTATTATCAATCAAGAGTGTCCCAGCCTCAGGCACACTGCCTAGAATATACTACCATGCCTTTACACAACTACGGCTCCACAGTTATGTGATGTTACAACAATAGCGCATCCCGACAAAATAATTCTAGAGTCATTCGTGAGTTAATTTGGCGGTCTGATCAACGTGAATGTGAAGGCATGGAAGACATTTTTCCATTTAGTAGACATCTTAATTTTTGCTAACTGTTTTGGGAGTAAAATATGAAGAATCCAACTCATTAGAAACTAGTATTGATGCCCTCCTGAGCTTTTAAAAAAGTCACGGCTTTCATGATGTTAGAGATACATTCAGGAGAAATCTTTTGTTTGGTTTCTTGCTTTTAATTTAAAAAAAAATAAAGTTGCAAGAACAGCACAAAAAACTCTCATACTCTTTACCTAGATTCACCAACTGTTCACATTTTTGCCATGTTTGCTTTCTTTGTGTGTATATGTATGTGTTGTGTCTGTGTATGTGCATAAGTGTATCTGTATATAGACGTATATGCATATTGACAAAATATATACATACACATACATGTAAATACATATACTTTAAAAAAGCACTTGAGAATAAGTTGGTCAATGTTATGACCTTTTATTCCTAAATACTCCATGAATCTCCCATGAACAAGGATATTTCCTTACATAGCCATAATATTGTTACTAAATTCAGAAAATTTCATATTGATACCATGCCAGTATCTAATATTCAATATCTAATAGTCAAAGTTTGCCAATTGTCCCAGTGAAGTCATTTCAGAGTTTTTCTGATCCCAGATCCAATTCAGAATTCTGTTGCCTTTATTTGTCATTACTCTCCACTCTGATTTAATCTGAAACAGTTCCTCAGTCTTTCTTAGTCTTTCATGTCAGTGCCCAAACTCCCTTTTTAACAAAGGGAAACTCAGAGGTTTGAACTAGGCACAGTATGTAGCTAGAATGTAATCGACTTTTGTTTTCTGAGTATTAATCTTTCCAATTATCTTCTATTTATGGCAAGAGACACTAGTGTCTTATTTATGGTAGTGATATACAGTTTTCTAAAATTTTTTACATTTAAAAAATGAACTAGTTTAAAGAGAAATATTAAGGCAATAATAGAACAGGTGTGTAGATCTAGTCCCAGTCCTCTCAGCCTCAACACAGTGGACATTTGGGGGCAGATCATTCTGTGCTGTGCTGGACTGCCCTGTGCGACGTGGGATGTTTAGCAGCATCTCTGCTCTCTACCTACTAAATGCCAGAAGCATCCCTGCACTCCCTTTGGTTATGATGACCAAAAATATCTCCAGACATTACCAAATGCTCCCCTGGGAGGCAAACTCACTGGGTTAAGAGCCAGTGATCTGGCCAAAAAAACATAGTGGAATGTGAGTGGTTGAAGTTTGGGAACCCTGGATGGAGCGCTTGCCTCTGTCCAGTTCAGTTCAAGTGATGTTGACCAAGTGCTGTCACCGTGTCTGGCCCTGTGCTAGGTGCTGGGGGGACAGAGATGAGCAGGGCACCGTCCAGGTCTCCAGCAGCTGCTGTAAAACTAAAACGGGGCAGCGGAGGTCCAAGAGGCAGAAAAAAGTAAACCCAAGAAAAAGGAGCTTGGAAAAACTATACCATCACCTAGAATTAAGTCTCCTTAAGCCTCGTGACTCTTACAGCCATTTTTCTGCCCCAATAATTCCTTTCAAGACTTGAATCAGATTATTTCACTCCCCTGATTAAAAGCTTCCAGTAACTTCCCATCGCACATCGGAGAAGATCAAATTCCTTCTAGGACCTGAAAGACCCTGAACGGCCCAGCTTGTGTCTTCCTCCTTGGCCTTTATTTTTCTTGTTCCTTGTTATTCTCAGGCTCTACCCACTCTGAACTTCTCTTTCCTCTAAGATCTCACCATACATGTTTCTCAATGAGACTCTTTGCTTTGCTATGTTCTCTGTGTGGAATGTTGTGTCCCCAAGTATTTGCCGGGCTGGCTCCTCATCATCAGGTCTCTGTTCAAATGTCACCTCCCCCTGACCACCCTATATACAGGAGTCCTCTCTCCCATAGTCCTGTTTGATTTCTCTTTAGTGACCATCCAGGCTGAGATGGCCATCTGCCTCAGATCTGGCCAATAAGAGACTCTGGTGCTGTTCCTTTCCCCTCTTCCATGTTTCTGCTGAATCACAGAGTTGATGGCTGGAGCTGTTCAGCAACTCAAGGGCCATGAGGGAAAGACCATGCAAATATTGGATTCCTGAGCCATAGAACCAGCACCAGTATCTCTTACGATCTACTGTTCTAGGAAGTAAAATAAATCCCTAGTGTTTACGTTACTACAATTTAGTTATCTAGTACTTACAGTGAAAAGTAGCCCTAAGTAAAACACATTAGAAATTACTGGGTTAATTCAGCTGTGTGTACTTTGCCCAAATCCCTCCACTAGACTCTAAGTGCCATGAGACAGGAATTCATGTCTGTCTTATTCACTATGATATCTTCAGCCCTTAGTCAAGAGCCTAACTCATGACAACACTCAATAACTATTAACCAATCTGTTCCCTAGTTCCCTCACCTATAAAATAGGGACAGTCACTACACCTTGAAATATCATAAGGATTAAATGAGTCAATACACATGGTTAGTGCTTAGAGCATAGCCTGGTGCATAATCTTACTCAAAGGATTGCTATTATTAGTTGACTTAGTGGCCTAATAAATGTACAAAAGCAAGGATTCCTTCTCTGTGTGCTTTGCAGCAGTATCCTGTGGCTCCTTCCTTCTCAGATCGAAGCTGTGTTTACTTGGTGTTGACAAGGCAGGCTATTGATTAAGAAACATGACCACGGCAGTTGGAAGAAATTCACACCATTTACAGTGAGCTGCTGGATTAGCACCTTCCGGGGGCAGAGAGGGAGACAGGCACTGACACATAAAGGCAGAGTGCATAAAGCCTGGCATATTCCAAAGTCCAGGCCAAGAAATGCTGGAAATGAAATCCAATATGAGATTTTGCTCTTGTGCACCGTGGGAAGAGCAGAACTGTGCATTGCAGCTGGGGCCCAACCAAAGTCACTCGGAGGTCAGCTGAAGGTTATAGGGTCAGAGATTCAAAATGTGTTGGGGGGTCAAGAGGGACTAGAGCCCACTGGGGTCAAAGGTGTTTATTCATTTGTGCACTCAACAAAATATTGATGAAGCATGCACTATATGTCATGCAGAAGGGACGTGCAGGAAAAAATGAGAACTGCCTTGACTGCATGATTCCAAGGGTCCCGACAGTCTTTCTTCCCTAATTGCCCTGCAACCATGCAGATTCCAGTCCAAATTTCAGATCCCATGGGCATGACCAAGACTGCTGCCACTAACTAACATTTTCTAGTACTTCCTTCCTCTGTACTAGGTACTGTGTTGAGAACATGTTACCAGCCATTGGCAGACACCATTTTCTAGGAACCTACCCAACATCCATGTCCTTCTTCCTTAGTAATAAAAGAACCTCACTTTTATTCAGGTGGCATCAAAGAACACTTATTTTCCCCCCAAAACTGGCACCTGATTTTTATTATTAGCAACCAAGCACACACCCTAATGAACAGAGGGGCATTATTTCATTTATCTCTCATGAGCCAGTGAGGTAAGGGGTACTATCGCCCCATTTTACAATTGAGCGAGCTGAGGTTCAGAGAGTTTAAATGATTTGCCAAGGGTCAGACTGCTTCTAGCTGGTGGAGGTTGAATGTGAACCCAATCGGTTTGATTCCTGAACCTACACTCTTTCTGTTCTTTTGGTCTGTTCTTACGTGTACAGAAGCACACGTATCCATCCCTCAGGTGACCCTTGGAACAGGTCAGATTTTCAAATATCAGCCAACATACATCTTTAATTGTCAGCTGGCTTCCTTCTTGAACCACTTTCCTTCCCACTCTTGGACGAGCGGAGTGGAGAGTGTGGGGGAAGAGAGAGAGAAGCAGGGAAGCAGTTGGCTGTGTCAGGATGTGCTAGCTAGGCAGCTCTTCTAGGAGATAGGCAGGTGTGAGGGAAGCCAAAAGCAGAGAAGCCTTTGTATCATTTCCCGTATGGGATTCTAGGAAGAGACAACATTAAAATAAAATCAATACATGAAATGGTTAGGCAGAGGGAGGGCTTTGATTCTGCATCCAGAAGGTTCCGTGTGCCCTGTGGAGGGATATATGAAATAGCTGACAGTACCAGTGGATGAGCTTTTACTCATCCACTGGTGAAGTGGCCCTGAGACAGAGAGCTACAAGGTGAAGTGGCCCTGAGACAGAGAGCTACAAGGTGACCCTACGTGAGTAGGGGAAATGTGGGTGCGGCAGCCAGACCCCAGAGGGAACTTCGGCACCAGAAAGATCTGAGGCAGGGCTGGTCAGCTGGGAGGCACTTTGAGTGGACTGGCTGACAAACAACTGTCCAGGAGTCCACCAGCTGCAGACCCAACAAGCACAACCTGCTGGGACCAGGGAAATAGAAATAACGGAGGCCACCTTCCAGGATTAGGAGGATAAAATGAGGACGAGGGCCATGAAGGAGCATGACATAGGTCACACGCTAGATGTGGGATGTCAAAACTTGTCCTCCCTTCCATTCAGTTGTCTTGCCACGGATGCTGCCATCAGTGGTGCCCAGAGCTGCTGGAAAATGGGTGGTGGCTCAGTGACAAGAAAGAGACAAACAGGCTTCATTTTAATGCTTGTACAGACCCTGGACCTGATCTCCTGGGTGAGATTTATCTTGTCACCAATTGGAAGATTGATTAAATGAGTGAATGACTGAATGAGTGAATGAATGATTAAGGCCTTTGCCAAGGACTGTGGAGGTTGTGAAAACCTTTAAGGTGATAAAGAATGGAGACAGTCATAGACATTGAAACCATGTTACAGGGGAGAAGAAATAGTTAAGTATAGATTTCTTTCTCCAGAACAGAACTGAGGGGGTTCAGGAGCGGATGCCAACCAGGGCTGGAACAGATAGGAAAGGCCTTACCCTAGGCATGCCACCTACTATTATCATGTGAGGCTTTGGCATACTTTTTGCAGGATCACCTAAATAGTGGAGAGAGTAACTTTTCAGTCTCAGTTCAAATGTCACCTCCTCCAGGGAGACATCCCTGATACCCCCAGCCTGGTTTAGGTGCCAACCCTGTGCTACTCTCTATCATCACACTGTATATGATAGTGTGTTGATTGTGGTTCTCTCACTTGAAGTGAGTTCTTAGAGACAAAGCTGTGTCTCATTTCATCTTCCTGTGTCCCTAGCACAGAGTCTGACACAAGATGGGCATACAGAAAATAATAGGTGCTTTAGCTACCAATGTCCTTGAACTTTTTCAATGACCTCAGGAGCCAGAGTTGCCCTATTATGACATGTACAGGGAAGAGAGCTGAGGCTCAGAAGAGCTAAGAAGCTTTACATCTCTTCCTCATTTCTGCATCCTTCCTTGCCAGAGTGTCTAGCCTAAATTCTTGAGGTTTGGAAACAGTATGGAAACTCAGGATGATGGGGCGTTCTGGCTGGGTGGGTGGTTGGGTGGGTGGGTAGGAAGATGGAACAATAAAGAAAGAGCACATGTTAGCAATTGGTATCTGTACCACATGCCAGACACAATGCACCCTCCTAGACCACCCGAGGAGAGATGCCTAGTGGTCCGAGAGAGGGGTGTGAACCACGTGCTCTCCAGGCACCATCTGCTAACCAATGTAG
This sequence comes from Macrotus californicus, assembly GCA_007922815.1. Taxonomy (NCBI): domain Eukaryota; kingdom Metazoa; phylum Chordata; class Mammalia; order Chiroptera; family Phyllostomidae; genus Macrotus; species Macrotus californicus. Next base: position 37,268 of record VMDR010007679.1, read on the forward strand.
AACAAATAGGCACAAGGGAGCTTGTGATGTTGGGTACATGATGCTTCTGGCAGAAGGAACTGGGAGAAAACCCCTCAAAATCCCTGCAACACACACAGAAGTGTATAGAGGTGAGCTGCCGTGGGTTATACACAGAGACATGGAAAGATCAGCTCCAAGAGCCAAGAGCTAAGAAAACTTCACACACTGCAGCACATCCAATTTTTAAAATAAAATAAAAGAGGGCCACAGCTTTGCTTTTTGAGGAAGCCCCAGACTGACTCCTGAAGTCCCCCAGGACCTGTTCCTTTGTAGGCTTTCCTGGCCACGCTCCGGGCTACCCGTAAATCTGACCCTCTCCACAGCCAGGAGGCCGCTGGAGCTTGGAGACGCACCGAGCAAACAACCTCGCAAAAACAATCTGTCCCATAAACAAAGTCAGTGGAAGGCGTCCAGCCGCACACAATAGAGCTAATCTTCTGGGCACACATTTCCTGTCCCGGGTATGAGCTTAGACGCAGCTTCCTCCTAGGTGGAGGTAACGCCACTTGGCCTGCAGATCCAAGAAAAATAATGCTCTGGAGACTCCCCACTTGTCAGGGGCACAACAGGCAGGAATTCAGAAGCTGGAGCCACTCTTTCTCCCTCCTCTCTTTGCTTAAAGAGACACAGCGAGTTTAAAGGCAGGGTCACAGACTGGAGAGAACACGGGTACATGGATTCCGATTTGGCTGCCCCACTGACTAGCCCTGGGGGAAGTGATTTGATCTCCCAGAACGGCAAGTTCCCTCTTGTTCAAAGGGGAGTGTGTAAAGATGTCCAGCCTTCCTTGTACTCAGGCAGAGGGAAAGCTGAAATGTTCAAAGGCCATTATCAAAAAAACCAGGAAAGAGCGTGTGTTGATGAGAATGTGGAGAAATTGGAACCCTTGGGCACTATTGGTAGGAGTATAAAATATTGTAGCTGCTACAGAGAACGGTACGGAGGTTCCTCAAAAAACTGAAAATAAAATGACCACATGATCGAACAATCCTACTTCTGAGTATATATCCAAAAGAACTAAGAGATATTCACGCACCCATGCTCATAGCTGTATGATTCATAACAGCCAAGAGGTGCAAGCAACACGATATCCATTTATGGGTGAATGGATAAAAAAAGGGTATATCCACACAATGGAATATTATTCTATCTTAAAAAAAAAAAGGAAAGGAAAGAAAACCCTGTCATGTGCTACAACATGAATGAACCTGGAGGATGTTATGCTAAGTGAAATGAGGCAGTCATCATAAAAAGACAAATACTGCCTGTTTTCACTTATACGAGTCACCTAAAGCTGAACGGTGGTTACCAGGGGCTGGGGGAGGGGCGGTGGGGAGTGATTGTGCCCCTGGCCCAGAGTGTCCGTCTGCCTTGCAGATGGACGGGAGCGCTGTGGCGCGACGGCGTGAGGGGGGGACCACTACCACACCGCACACTTAACAGTCGTTAGGGTGGTACATTTTATATTGCGTGTCTTTGCCACCATTTTAAAAATTAAAACATTTATGTACCATTTCTCTGATCATCAGGTTGGCAAAAATTTAAAACGTCTGGAAACATCAAATGTTTGTAATACTGTGGTGGAAACGGTACTCTTTCGTAAGGGAGTGTAAATAAGTAACTGCTGTAAAGAACAATTGGCCGAATCTAGCAAAATATAAAATACACATATCCTAGAACCCAGCAGTTTGCCTTCTCATTATCTATCCTAGGACATGTATGAGGATGTTTGAGTCCGCACTGTTATAAATACAAAAACTGAAAACTTCTAAATGGTTGTTAATAGGGGAATGGGTAAATATTGATAAAAATAGTATGTACTTAAAATTTAAGAGAATGAATCAGATCTATTTATAGTAACAGAGCTTGATTTTAAAAAACATATTGTTGAGTAAAAAAAAGTGCAGGTTATATATTTATGCCTAGTATATCACTCATGTAAATTAAAAGAGCATAAAACACTAATACCGGGTGGGGCAAAAGTAGGTTTGTAGTTGTTCACCTGGATGATAATACAATAACTAAATAATAACACAAGAATAAACTGCTTTGCCTACTCACAGCTGGAAACCTACTTTGGCTCCACCCCACATACATTTTCTGTGCATAGAAATATAGATTAGATAACCAGAAAACGAGTTACTCAGAAGATAAAACTCTTCATTAACATCTCCTGGGTCAGTCTCTGAG
>VMDR010007680.1:0-39492 GCA_007922815.1 Macrotus californicus
TGTATCCTTCATTTGTTCATCTAATTTGCGACCAAATTCAACCAAGTCTGTGAGCATCCTGATTACCAGTGTTTTGAACTGTGCATCTGATAGGTTGGCTATCTCTTCATCACTTAGTTGTATTTTTTCTGGAGCTTTGATCTGTTCTTTCATTTGGGCCATTTTTGTTGTCTTGGCGCGCCTGTTATGTAGTAAGGGGTGTAGCCTTAGATGTTCACCAGGGCAGGGTGGCCACGTCGCTGCATTGTGATGCTGTTTGTGGGGGAGGGGTCCGAGAGGGAACAATGGCGGCCGCTCCGCTCCCTGCTGGTTACCAGTCACTTTCCGCACTACCCACAGTCCAACGGGGCCCCTCTGGTGCTGGCTCCAGTGCTGATCCCCGGTGGGAAGGCTTATGTACGCTCCAGGACCCTGTGGGTCTCTCCAACGAGCTCTCCCTCGAGGCCGGGAGTTTCTCCTGCTGCCGCCACCTCAACCCCCACAGGAGTTTTCAATCAGAGGCTTTGAGGCTTCACCTCCCCACACCGGAACTCTGGGTTGCAGGGTCTGTCCCGCTCCCAAGCCGTTCCTCCCCGTTTATCCTCACGAGGGAGTGGGACGCCCGGGCCGCAGCCGCCACCTCTCCCAGCCAGCTGCGCCTTTCCCGGATCCGCCAGCTGCCGCCCCGCCACGCGAGTCCTCTCCGCTCCTCCTACCGGTCTGGATGTAAGTTTCTTAGTTTCTTGGTTGTCGGACTTCCATACGGTTCGATTTTCTGTCAGTTCTGGTTGTTTTTTGTTTTAAAATTTGTTGTTGTCCTTCTTTTGGTTGTGCAAGGAGGCACAGTGTGTCTACCTACGCCTCCATCTTGGCCGGAAGTTCTATACCTATATTTTTGTCAGAGCAAAAAATATATCTTTTGGTATACCACAGAGTTTTAATATTTAGTTTATGTGGGCTGTGAGATGAAAAAGGTTGAAAACCGCTGACCTAAATTAGTGTTTGGTTAAACAACTAGGTATACTATTGACTAGCCAAGCTGACACATCAAAACTCACAGAGATTGTATCAGGGATCATACTGGGTATCCTTGAGGATTAAAAAAGATAAATACATGTAAAGTATTTAGCACAATGCCTGCATTTAGTACATACGCAATAGATGGTAGGCTTCACTATTGGAAGCAGGAAAAGTATTACCATTCATGCAATGTCCTGTACACCAGGCTCTATTCTCAACACTTTATAAATATTACCTCATTTAATTTAACCCCCAACAACCCCAGGAGTTAGGTAGTATTATTTAAATGAGGAACTGGAGGTCCAGAGAGGTTAGATAAGTTGCCCAAGGTCACACAGCTAGCATGTGGTAAGTCAGGACACCTCCTGAAATCAGGCTGCCCCTAAGTGGTCTCCCCAGCATATTAACTGAACTACAGTTAAAGTCCCAATGTAAAGCATGCCCTGCCTTTTCACTTTAAGTAAGGCTTCACCCAGCCCCACAAACAGCCAGATTTAGCTGCCAACATGTTTTAGAAAAATATTTTAGGGTAGAATATCATACCCCATCACACTCCCCCCACCACTATCAGCCCCTACCCATGAAGATAAAAAGCTAACACCTCTCCATCTCAGAAAACTTGGCAGAGGCCCGCCCACACGTGAAGAATGGCTCTTTCTGCCCACTTCCATCAGGAGCGCCACACGACAAATGCCCTACCCAGAGATGTGGGGTCAGAAGTAAAATCATCCAGTGATTGTGGTTTTTTGGGGATGGATGACTAGATAATATCCTAATCAAAAAGTTGGAATCATATTTGCATTTAGATAAAGGCTTGTTAGGAAGGAGCTGAGAATCAAAGGAGGCTCTAAGACTCGGGGTGCTTCTCCTAGCCGTTACTGACAAGGTCAGGCAGCTAGCGAGTATAAAGCTGCCAGATTTTGATCAAGTCCAGGGTTCCAGGATACCCAACCGTGTCTACAATATATGTCAGGGCCCCCAATTCTACCTTCACTATGGCCATTCAGGGCATTCAAGCGGCTCCCCTCTCAATTTGTAGATAGCTGGAATTCTCTCTCATAGTAGGGTTTTTTGTTTGTTTGTTTGTTTTGTATTATTTTGCTTTTCAAGAATGTGCTGGAAATTTAATAGTAAAATAGAGTATTATAATAAACCTGTTAAAATCAAGGAGCAGAGAGTTCTTAGCTACCACTGCTTTTATTTGGACAGAACACAATTCTACGTGGCAGGTATGGAATAGTACATAGATAGGAAGACATTGCCTCTTGGAATAAGAAAGACCCCACACAGACTATAGGCCATACTTGGGCACAACTGTGCAATACATCTTATCTTTGTAGAGCTTCATATTTTCTATCTCTTCTTGTTTTTCTCTGACATTAGGATTTTCTATCCTCTCCAGAAACTGGACTCTGGGGTCCCCAAGTCTAGAGATTGGGGTTGCCTGTGTGGGCAAATGGCTCCTCTACATGTCAATTCCAAAAGCTACTCCTCATGCCCCGGCTCATGTGGCTCAGTGTATTGAATGCCAACCTACGAACCAAAAAGTTGCCAGTTCCATTCCCAGTCAGGGCACATGCATGGGTTGTGGGCCAGGTCCCCATGTGAGGGTGCGCGAGAGACAACCACACTGATATTTCTCTCCCTCTCTTCCTCCTTCCCTTCCCCTCTCTAAAAATAAATAAAACCTTTAAAAAAAAAAAAAAAAAGCTACTCTTCACTTCCACACCAAGTGACAGAGGTGTATTTATTTATTTATTTTTATTTTTTTGATTTTTAATGACTGAAACAAAAAAGATCTAAAACCGCAGCTTCTGGAAGAACCGTTTGTTCTTGCGGGTCTTGCACTTCTCTTCAAACTTGACCTTGGCCTCCTGTCGGGCCTTGCATTTCAGAGCAGGGTCTCTGAAGACATCCTTGTAGATGACAGTTTTTCCAAGGGGATATAGTGGTGGAGATTTATATTCCAGGCCGCATGATCCTAAATCCTGAGGATTAATTTGGTAGTGCTTGAATGATACTGGTTACGCCCTGGGGTTTGGCTTCTCTCTTGTCTTTATCTGTCAATGTCAGTGTCAAATTAAAGAGAGAAATAAAATAGGACAAGCCAAGGGCAGCCTTTCTGGGAGTTGTGCCAGGCTGGCAAGATGAGGCAATGTGCCGGCAGGAGGTCACGACCAGGTCAGATGACAGAGAAAGAGGTGTGTGCAGGGACAAGGGTGGTGCTCTGAGTCCAGAGGACCGAGCTCAGGTCAAAGGTTGGAGGGGTGAATGGAGTCAGCATTTAGAAACCTAAACGGGGCAGGAAAGATACTGTCTGAGCATGAAATCCAGCCCAGTCACCGGGAGAAACAGTCAAAATGCAACCACGTCTCCCAGGCCTTGGGAGAGAAAGGAAATGGGCATGTGAGTGGCAGCAGAACACAGTCCCCTGGTTCACATCCCTGCCAGCTCCTTCAGAGCCACCAGGCCCTGCAAAGACACTCCTACCCCACCTTCCAGTCATTTCCAGAGGGGTTCTCAAGTGAGTCCCATGGCGACCAGGAGCCCTCCTTCTCCCTCTCCAGGCTGCTTTCCGCCCGATTGCCCCTGGGAACTTCCACTGCCCGCACAGCAACAACCACACCCTCCCACACATCAGCCCCCCCCACGTAAGCCCCCCCACGTCAGCCCCTCACACATCAGCCCTACACACATCAGTCCCCCGCACATCAGCTTCCTACATGCCAGGCTAGCTGCCTCTGGCTGCCCACTGCTGTCCTCCACCACCTGCCAGGTGCCCAATCCCTGCAGTGCCCTCCACAGTACTCCCTCCCTCTTGGGGACCTTCCCACCACAGGCCACACCTGTCTGCATCTTTTTGCTGGAGGGCTTTCTCTGGTAGTGGGACCCTGCTCTCCCCATACAGCAGGACAGGTTGGCGAATCAACACTATTGCTAGCCCCTCCAGCACCGGCCTCAACCGATGGCTGCAGAGGGTTGGTATAAACACTCCAATTCCTTCATCCCTAGGATAACTTGAAGATGCATGTGCTACGTTCTACACCGGTCCAGGGCTCTTCAGGAGAATCCAGTTTTCCACAGGGGTAATTCATTGAATGCATCTCTTATTGACTATGTTCCCTTCTCTGTCCCACTTCCCTGTATCTCTATGGGCATTTCCTCGGGTCTCCTCCCAAATAAACTCTCTGCACTTAAAAGCTTGGGGCAGGCTGTGCTTCTGGGTGAACCCAATGTAAGACACTTCCCAGCCTATCTCCCTGTCCGCCCGTTGTTGACTCTTCGCACAGCAACCTGAGTGGCTTTGATAACATCAATCAGAGCAGATCACTGCCTTGCTCAAAACTTTGCAATGGCTTCTCCTTACATCTAGAATTAAAAGGCAAGACCAGCTAGGGAGCTGGAAATAAATACTCTTCTGTCTTCTGATCTGGGTGGTGGTTATACGGGCGCACACATGTAAAAATGCATCAAGCTGTACATTTAAGCTGTGTACACATCTACAATGCGTGTGAATGATACCTCAGTTAAAGAAAGCGACAAAGAAAACAATGGGGTGAGGAGGAGACTGGGAGTTTCTTCTAGAACAAACACAGCTCCCACTTCAGGCCCAAATCACAGCTGTTATTCATATCAAGCCGCTGTGGACATTTGGCACATAAGAAAAAGCAGAAATTGAAAAAGGCCATCACAAAAATTCATTACTTACAAATTTGTTCATTAAAAATTGTAATTTGTTTTTATTATCATTTGGTAACTTTATAGTAAACACAGCCAATAACCGAAGCTAATATCACCAGTCCTGGGACAAACCACCATCACGTGCCCACGGACACGGCGCACTGAGAAGGACACAGTATCACTTAGTGATATTTCTGCTAAAAATATAGAATCTGAATCTAACCATGAGACAACACCAGGCAAGCGCAAATTTGGGGGCACCATACCACATAATGAACCTTTAATCTTAAAAAACGTCATAACCAAAAAAAAAAAAAAAAAAGCAGAAGAAAGGCTGAGGAATTGTTCCAGATGAAAGAGGCATAATAATTTAATGCAGTGAGTTGCCCTAAAGGAATTACAGACCTGGAAAAATATCTGTAAAGGACTTGACTGTCATAATTAGAAAAAATTTGAATATGAATTATCCATCAGATAACTCTTTTGTGTCAATGTAAAATTTCTTGATTTTGATGACTACTGAGGTTCTGTTCCGAGGGAACACACAATGAAGTACTTAGGGATAAAAGGGACATGATGTCTCCAAGTTGCTTTTCAGTAGCTTAGAAAAAATGCAGAGAGAAAAAACAAACAGGGCAAAATGTGAACAACTGGTGCATCGGAGTGAAGGTTGTATGGGAATTCCTTGCACTATTCTTGCAACATTTCTGTAGTTTAAAATTATAGCAAAACAAGAAGTTATTCAAAAACTAACAAGTTAACATCTGTCTCTATAAACTTAAATTTTTTTTTTTTAAAAAAGGGGAGTGTGGAACCTCTGTCCCTTTCCTTGAACCCTTGCCACAGAAGCAAAAGGCCCAGGCCGAAGTTGCGAGAGACAAAGGAAAGGGAACACCCTTTCTACCCAGCTTAACAGGCCTGTCTAGCTTTGAATCAGGGAACGAGAGAGGCACTCTTGTTCCAGTGTATCTGGGCAAACAAGCAGAACGGACCAGACAGTGAGAGGATCACGGCCCCAGCTTTGGGGGTTTCCTAGTTAACCTAACATGACAGTACAGAATTGTCTTCAGTAATAATAGTCTGAAAAACAAAAAACCCGACAGCAAGGGCCTAGCTTGACACTAAGCTGTGTGCCTGCTGGAGTAACAAAATGTCAGAGCAGTTAAGGTCCCAAATGTTGGAGTTTGTTTGTTTGGGGTTCAAACCCTGACTCTGCCACTTAACAAAAGGATGACTCTGAGAAAGTCAACCTGATCTCTTCGGGACTCAATCTCCTCAACCTTAAACCCAGGCTTTCAATCACACTCACCTCAAAGGGCTATTGTGAAAAATAAATGAGATAATAAGGGACAGGCACTCAACACTGTGCCTGGCATATAGAAAGTGTTCAAAAAATGGAAACAAACAATTTAAAAATAATAATATAATCCCAAGAATCAGATGTGCTCAGATTTCAGTTAGATGCTGAAGTGTTTCCTAAGAATAACTTATAATATCTATTGAGTATTTACTCATGCCCGGGTCTGCAATACTTAGTCTCATTTAATTTTTACAACCACCCAGTGAGATGAGTATTATTCCAATTTTACAGATGAGAAAATAAGACCCAGAATGGTTAAGGTGCCTGCTGATATTCACCTACCTAACAAGAGTTGGATCTGCTACAGAGGGTTAAGGCATCCCAGTTTGATTCAAAGATAAAGAGGCAGAGGGGTGTTGTGAACACAACCGAGTGTGTCTCCGAGGTTGTCCTTCAACTGGTTACCTGGAAGGTCCTGACTCTCTGGATGGGGATCAAGTGAGTTCTAGGGTCAAAGGCACTTCAATGATTTGTGAAGAAAGCCAACAAAAGCCATTGCCTAAGATACCCTGGCCTGGGTCCTAGAAGGTTAGACCACAACCAGCGACGACTCAGAAATGGGTGTGGCTGCCACAGGAAACAGGACCCTTGGCACACATACAACAGCTCTCAACACTGGACGCTGGCAGCTCCAGTACAGATGTTGACGGGCACCAGCCCGTCATGCATCTTCTGGCGGTATCAGCAGGAAACACCTGGTGACAAGCTGGAGTCAGAGCAGGAATATGGAGTTGGGGTGGGGGACAAGAGCCAGGGACACATGTTAGCACCGCTGCCAGGGACTCTCATCGCAGTGGGAGAGGGATTAGCCGAGGCTGGACTTTCCCAGGGGAAGGGAAAGCAGAGCAAGAAGAGCATGACTGCTTGGTAAGAGGACAATTTTCACCCCCTAACGAAAGAGCCTGGTGGACTGATTATAGTTTACATGTCAGAGAAGAATTCTGATGCTCACATTGAGCTAGCCAGGCAGTAGACAACACCTAGGCAATTTATTTCTTGTTTCTTACCTTAGTGAAAGGTTTGGGGATTTGTTTCTCTAATAACAACCTTCATTTAGATCCTTGCAAACAATCTTGAATGAGAAATGGCTTTACCTCTCCGGGCCTGGACACACCAGACCGGGAAAGGGCTTTCTTAGGATAAGACTCACCCATTGATCTTCAAAGGAACTGACTCTGGTCTCCACTGTGTGGGGAAAAAAAATTCCCAGACTCTAACTTTTAAAACAAGACTTTGCTGATTTTAAGATCTGCAGCGTAGAGAGGAAGGAGGAGAATGCTTGCCTGCCAGGGCCCAGGTACCAGCTTCTCAGCACGCTTACTTTACATGCAGGCTTTCTTATAGACCTGGGTATACCTAAGACCCGCCCTCACACATGCAACCTTCCAGAAATTGCTCCGTGGCCCACGCTGACTGGTGTAGCCCAGTTGGGTGTCATCCCACAAAGTCAAAGGTCACCAGTTCGATTCCTGGTCAGGGCACATGCCTAGGTTGGGGTGTGTATAAGAGGCACCCGGTCCATGTTTCTCTCTCCCATCAATGTTTCTCTTCCTCTCATTCTCCCTCCTTTCTCCTCTCTCTAAAAAAATAAGTAAATATTTTTTTAAAAAGAAAGAAAGAAATTGCTTTGTGGTCCACAGGACAGTGAGACATAGTGCAGCGAGGGAGGGGGCAGACAGAGGCGGAGGGGAACCCTCCAGAAGAGAAAACTGATAACTTGCACTTGCAAACAAGTCAAATACACATTGAAAACGAGGAGAGTGTGGCGCTGAAGGTCTGTGAAGCAGCCATGACGGCGGGTCAGAGGAATGAAGTATTGGTTTAGTCGTAATTGAATGTGTAACGTGAATTTCCGATTTGGGAGAGGTCGGTGTCCTCAACACCTTCTGTGACTCTGCACCAAAGATTCGTTTTTTCAGGCTGGATTCTAGCAGAGAGTGACTCCTGGAGGGGGGAAGGGTGTGAGCTATGCCTCCACTCCCTCTTCCCTGCCACATGCAGGGTACATGCAGACTAAGCAAACCTAGGGTCCTTTGCTTAGGAGCACTGTCAATCCCACAGCCCCAGATAGAGGGATGCAAAGAGGAAACCAGTCTTCCACAGATGGACTAATAGCAACCCAGCTTTTAAAGTTTGGACACTGAGCAAATAAAGAACCAAATGCTTGGCTTTAATAATAAAGGTCCAGGAGGGAGAGGCAGGCTGGGCCCCAGCTCCAAAAGCTTGGGGTCAAAGCAGTGGGTGAAAGGATCAGGCCAGACCCCCAGCCTGCTTGCCAGACTACTGATGACCCAGTAAGGGCAGTTTCCAACCCACAGGTCTGCCTATGACTCAGTTGTCCTGACTCTCTTGGTAGCCTGTGGCTTAATCGAAATTCTCTCCCACCGCGCACAGTAGACACCTGGACCAGCCGCCATGGCCTGTGGTCAGACTAACCCCTCCTGTACTTGAAACCGGGCCTTTTACCTAACCCATTGTCCTGGCTCACATCCTGAAACCCCCAAGGCACTCGCCCAGAAGAACAACCCCTTCCCAATCTCGGCCACAGACCCTGTGCTTTTTCTTTAAAAAAACCCTCTCCTGCCTTCCCCCAGTGCTGCAATCCACCTCGACTCAGCCCACTGTCAGCGCAGCACCAAATAAAGGCACCGGGATCAGAACATCAGGTTCTTCCCGCCTCTATTTCTTGCACATTTCTAACAGTGGGAACCCAGGAAGAGGATCCCAGCTGACCAGCTGCTGCTCTCGCAGTCATACTGGGCCACGAGGACACCGTCCCTTTGGCAGGGGGGGATCTGCAGCAGGAATCACTGTGAGGCCATTTATAGCTCATAAATATGTGTCACACTCTACATCTAGGTCTCCCTGCAGAGTGTACATCAGCTCCACGTCTACAGCTTACTTACCCTTAACAAATCCTTTTGCCACATTCAGAGAGTCCCAGCTCAGAGAAACCTGCTATTGTAAACAGGCGCCCAGGCCAGGGACCCATGCCTGTTAGAGTTGAGGTGCTGGTGGCTAAAGAGAGCGAAACCCCCACTGCCTGTCTTACAGAACACTGTTTTAACAAAGCTAATTTGGTCAGGGTGTGCTACACACATATATACCACATTATTCTTTGTTTTAAAGATTTTATGTCTTTATTTTTAGAGAGACATGGATGTGCGATAGATCAACCGGTTGCCTCTCACGCACCCGCAACCGGGGACGTGGCCCACACCCAGGCACGTGCCCTGACTAGGAATCGAACCAGCTACCTTTTTTGGTTCACAGACCAGCACTCAGTCCACTGAGCCACAGCAGCCAAGGCTGTACCACGTTATTCCTGTATTTATTTTGTCACGGGGGTGTGTGTGCATGTGCACATGCACATGCGCACACGTGTCATTAGAAATCTTTCCGTTGACAATGACAGAAAACCCAATTCGAACTGGCTTGCCCAATAAAGGGATTTTTTTTACCTCATGTATTCAACAAATATTTATTGATAGTCTACTATGTGTCAGGCAATTAAAAAAGGTGGAGGAAGTAGTGGTTTCAGGCACAGGCTGATCCAACAGCTTAAACAGTTTCACCAAGAATTTGATTTGTCTGTCGGTCTCTCTGCTCTGCCTTTGACATGTTCATTCATAAATGTCACATGATAGTGGTTCTTCTCTCACTTCCCCTCACGCAGCAGCATTTGTTGCTCACATTACACTCTCAGGTAGAAGTCTCCCCAAGTATCTCCTGTAGAATCTCAAAGACTCCTGTTCTCTGGCCATGTGCATGTCCCTGACCAATCAGAGTGGCGGGGGATGAGACACGCTGATTGGCCTAAACTGATAAAGACCCACTCCCGGAGATGGAAATGGAGCCACACCCACCCCAGCCACCTGGAGAACAGGGATGCTGTTGGCAGAAGAAGCGTGAATGAGTGCTGGAGAAGCAAACACAGTCATTCCTGCGTCCTACCACCGTTCCAGCTACATGGAGGGTCCACAAGAGTGGGTGAGAGCACAGACTGGAGCCTGACTCCTGAGTGAGGATCCTGGCATCATGCTTATGAGCTCGGTGACCTCGAGCCAGTTGCTTAACTTTCCGTGCCTCAGTTTCCTCATCTATAAAGTGAGGGTAATGTTAGTAGCTGCTTCATAGGATTGTGATGAACATTACATGAGTAGTGTTTGTAAATGAGAACAGTGACTGGCACTTAGCAAGTGTTTATAAGCATTTGTTAAATAAATGTTCAGAACTAGTGGAGGGTTGTGCATGCAGGAGAGGGTCCAATAAATGCTTGCAGACAGAATGGAGTGAGTGGCAAAGCTGGGAGCAAGCCCAACAACTGTCTAGACTTTCCCCCCAGCCACTCCATCTCTCAGGGCTGGTCCCCTGCCCTGGGGTCCATTGTTTAGGAGCTGTTTCCCAGGAAGCTGGCAGCTGGGCAGAGATGAGCATCCTCCCCACCCCCCGATGATTAAGATGGCACTACCCTAGAAGGCATCATTCAAGCATCATCTTTTCCTACAAACTGACAAATCCCTAGGGTGGGGCCTGGGGTCCCATTAAGGTGCTTCTGGAATAAATGATCTGCGTGTTTCACAATCATCTGTATGGCAGTTTAGGACTGGTTTAGCCCCAGCCTGTGACTTTTCACGCTTCTCAAGCTGTATAAAAATGAACTGTAATCAGGCTGATCTATAGATAGACAGTTCCTGTTTCTGAGCATCCTGAAAGAGGGTGGTTGTGTTTATACATTTGCATAAAGCTGATGGATGTAGAGGCAATGGAGTGTGTGTGTGTGCGTGTGTGTGTGTTTAAAGAGAGGGAAGCATATTCTGCCAGATATGGAGCCAGAAAAGGTGAAAAGAAGGGAGGTGAAAATAGGAAAGAATCACAGCTTTTCCAAATGAAAAGGAAGAAACAAGTAAATACAAGATAAAGTTGATCAATTCTTTCTCTGTAACAGATGGTTAAAAAAAACCAGACTGACCAACAGGTGAATTTGAGGGACAGGGGAAGGAGTGTGTGACCTGACTTTCTTGTCTGCCTCTTCCCTGCCCTTTTCCTGTATATACATAAGAGGAAGATGTACTTAGCTCTGTTTTCCATGTACAGGGATATTTAGATATGCAAATAAGCACAGCTTGTTAATGAGCTGAGGGCGATTACACTGCAGGGAGCTGCCAGCCCAGCTGAACAATAGGTGAAGGGAAGCCAGGTGTCTGCAAAGTGGGGGATGGATTACTCTTAGCAAACCCCTGCCCTTTCCTCTCAGTGCCATGGACCTGTCCGCAAAATGCAAATATTGGGCCATGTTCTTCCTTATGTTCCTTATAGCTCCCAGATTCTAAATCTAATGAGTTAAGATAAGAAGAACTGGGGGACCAGGTAAGACCTGGGTCTTGTCTAGAGACTACTGAACTTAACCAAGAGCAGGAAGGGTGGATGGGCAGCCTGTGAAATATGCAACTTCCCCAGGTGGGACGAACCACCTGGCAGGTGTAATGGAATTGGGACCCATGTAGAAGTAGAACCCTGTGGAGTGGGCAGGTCACTCTGTGCCTCTTTGGGAAGCATTTGGTTGAAGGACGGTGGTCGGGAATCTAGACATTTTTCAGAAGTCAGGGCAATGTTTTGCTTTGGAAATCAGGAAAGAAAACAGTGTGCTTTGGATTTCTAGGAAGAGAGGCTCAGTATTATCAAAAAGGGCATGGACTTCATAAATATACAAACCAGGGTTTGTTGAGCCAAATTGACCGGCCCCATTTTATCCATAAACCCAGGCAAAGTAGGTGTACAGCTAACCTTCCCCTACTGATAAGATAGAGAACTTGACCTGTCACATATTACTGTCCTGACAAGCACTTGAGGATTACCTAGCATAAAAGGCAATGCTGAAAGAATCCTATGAGCAACTTTTTTTTTGCTCGGGCAAATGCCCAGCCTGGACATCCTGGGTCTGGAGAAATGGTACAAGCCCAGCCAGCTCAAACAGAATCCGCCGTGCACTTTCTGAATGGTTGATCTGCAAGCCACAAAATAGGACACTGTCATTTCCTGTCAGCCTCTGGGTCTCTGTGACACCCAAATAAAGAAGCATGGGCTTTTCTCCCAAAATGAGATGTCTCTGCTTGAACTTTTATAGATTCCAGTGAAAGGCTGGAAGCTGTCTCCAAACAGCTTAAGTCTTTGTTAAGTCCCCTCAAATCCCCTGCATCTGCTCCGTGCCTGAATCGTTCCAGGACGAGGACATGTCCCTAACCTTCTATTAAGGGCATTCAAGTTTGCACCATGTCACTACAGCATCACTCAACACTGTCTATAAATATGGATGTTATGCTAACAAGACTTATTGCTAATTTAATGGCGTTGGAGGACAGGCTTGTGTGCAGCACACATACACAGAGCATGGCATTGAAAATGGGAAAGATAATTAGAGTTTAATAAATGGTAATTTGCTACTTGCTGCTGCTGCCTGTGTCAGGGTTGGGGACGGATGGAATAGACGGACCCTTCCAGAAAGTGAAATGTAGACAGCGGATCTTCTGTGACAGCTTTATTTGGATTCTAACACGGCTCAGGTTTGAAGTTAATGTTCATTTACCTATAGATCCTCTTCCCTGAAAATGTGCCCCATGGAACATGAGTGAAGGAAACAATTAAATCAGAAATATTTGTCACTGGGACCAAATTTTAACCAGAGCCACAGAATGAAGAGGCCAGGGTTCCAGGGACAAAATGCCGCTGAGAATTCAAACAATGATCTGGATCATTCAGGAGGGGGAAAAAATCATTTTTGCTTGAAAGAGAGTCTGAATTATCTGAATAATCGTTTCCACGCTCTTTTTTGATTTGATGATGAAGACCTGGCTAGTAGATCTGGTAGCAAAGAATGGAAGTTATAAGTATTTGGAGAGAGGGCACGGTAAGATTGGTTAAGCCTGGTCCCCCAGGGGGTGGCAGACAGAGACTAGCCCAGTCAGGAGCTGGGGGTTCCCTGGAGCTGGTGGCAAGAAAGAAAGTAAAACTGAAAACCACGTGGAAAAATGAAGTCCAGCAAGCCAGAAATGCAGCCTGAAGGGAGATGGATTTGGTGCATGAGTCCAGGAAGCTGGAAGCTGGAGCAAACAGAATCAGGAGCTGTGCTTGTTCCTAGGAAGAGTAAAATCATTGCCTACACCAACCTGGCTGTACATCACAGTCACCTGCTGAGCTTCCAAAAGCAGGCTCTTGGGTGCCATTGGTAAACCAAGAGAAGTGGAATGTCCTGGGACAGGGGTGGCCTGCTGGTGTGCAAACGGAAGGCGTGATATTATTGATGGGCCCTGGAAACCTCTCCTCTTCAAAGATAGCTGCTTCATTCAAATGCCTGAATGATCCCTCACTTGAGAGTCATTCATTGCCCACTTGTGTGTTCATTTGTCAAACGCAAGTTTCCCTTGGAAAGCAACATAATAGTTTCCAAGCTTGCTATAGAAATTAATAGCTATTGTGGAATTTAAAATTCCACAGGTCATTCGATATTCTTCCCTTCAAGAGGTGGAACTCTATTCTCCTCTCCTTGAATATGGGTTTGACCTAGTGACTCACTTCTAACAAAAAGAATATAGCAGAAGTGATGGTGCGTGACTTCCAAGATTAGATCGTAAAGGATACTGAAGCTTCCCCTTTGTTCTCTCTTTTGGATTGTTCACTCTGGGGGAAGCCAGCTGCCAGGATGTGAGGAGACTCAAGCAGCCTATGAAGATGTCCACGGGATGAAGAACTAAGGCCTCCTGCCCACAGCCACGTGACTGAGCCATCTCAGACGTAGACCCTCCAGCCCCAGTCAAGCCTTCTGATGGCTGCAGCTCCAGCTGGCATTTGACTGCAGCCTCATGGGAGACCCTGAACCAGAACAACTCAGCTAAACCACTCCTGATGCCCAACCCTTAGAGACGGAGTTATCTAATAAATACTTGTCATTTTAAGCTGCTAAATTTTTGAGTTAGTTTCCCAGCAAGAAAGAGTGCACTAATCATAGCTAAGATTCACTGAACATGTCTATGTGGCAGGCTTCATAATATATTAACCTATTTAAACTTCATAGCAATCCCATGAGATCATTACTATTATCAGCTCCACTTTACAGATGAGGAGACTAAACTAGACAAAGTTAAGGGGAGTGGACACCGTTAGCCCCCTTTCCTGAGCAGGTGCATCCATCCCCCAGCTGCTGTGTTAGCCGCTAATGACTCACAGCTGCTCCCCCTCCAGAGCATCGCTCTTGGTTGAGTGGGGGTGATCTCACCTATGAGTCACACACTGCTTCTCCCTGCACGGTGGCAGCCCCCAGCCAATGACTAGCTTGCATGGTGGAACCACGACAAGGTGGGACCAATTCTGTGGTACAAGTCATCCTCGAGCTCCCTGCTGGGTCAGGCAAAACTAGACTCTAGCTGGGACTGCATCCTTGTTGAGATCTGCCACTCCTCATCTGCTTCCCTCACCCCTTTTCTCCCAAGGGCATTTCCTCGATAAGTCAAGTACACAGGAATCCTGGTCCAGGCTCCGCTCTGAGGGAACTCAACCTAAGTGGGGCCTTAAGTAATTTGCCCAGTCACACAGCCTGTATTTGCACCCAGGTGGGCTGACTCCAAGTCTGTGCTCCTATCAGTGCCTCTGGTAGAACAACTAATACCAGTAGGCACGAAGTTCTGGACTCTGACGGTGAGACAAGGGAGTCTGGTTCAGTTCGGCTTTCTGGGGGGTGCAAATCCTGCCCACGCACCTCACAGATACTGTAAATCAGTATTCACCCTTTACTGATTCATCCTTTACCTCCCACCATTACCAATCTGATCCAGAGCCTCACCCTTGCCATTAGTCTTAGCCTCCTCTTTTGAAAAGGATTTAAACTTTGCTTCCTGTAGTAGGTTGGATGGTGACCCCACAAAGAGATATGTGTAAGTTCTAAGCCCTGGCACCTGTGAATGTGACTTTACTTGGAAACAGAGTCTTTGTAGATATGATTAAGGTAAAGATCTTAAGAAAAAATCATCTTGGGTTTAGGGTGGGCTCTAATTCCAGTGAGAAAGGAGATAGAGATTTGAGACAAAGAGACCCAGGGGGGAAAGCCATGTGAAGACAGGGGCAGATATGAGAGTTACTAGATTAGAATTATTATATAGATAGAAGAAACACCAAGAATGGCCAGAGCTGCCGAAGCTGGAAGAGAGGCCAGGAAAGGACTCACCTTCAGAACACCCAGAAGGTCCAGCCCTGCCAACACCTGGATTTTGAACTTCTGGCCTCCAGAACTATGAAGCAGTAAGCTGTTGTTTTAACATCCCCACCGCACCCCGAGTCTGCAATAACCTGTTACGGCAGCCACAGGTACAGATACAGAAAGATACAGATATAGTGAGAAACAGATACATCTCACTTCAGAAACCCCTGGCTCATCTTAACTCCCAACCTCTGCAGCAGAGTGAGGCAGGGAATTACAAAAGCCATAGAGTTTACCAAGCATAACTTTTTCTCACATGGGGTCTACCCACAACCTTGCAATGTTACATTGTTTCATAGGTAAGGCAGTATTATCATTCTTTTTATATTTTATTTTATTTTATTTATTTTATTTCATTTATTTTATTTTATTTTATTTTATTTTGTTTCATTTTATTTTTATTTTATTTTATTATTTTACAACTGAGGAAAAAGGCCTAGAAATTTTAAGTGATTTGTCCAAGGTCCCCAAATGGATGCCACAGAGCCCAGAATACGGGTCTCCGGATTCCAGATCCTGACCTCTTTAGTGCACACCAGTGAAGTCTCCTCGTTCACTGTCTGCAGCCCCTCACTCTAAAATGTAGGTTCTTGGGACGTTTGGAGTTTGGGGGAGCAGAGAGGTGGGATCAAGCTTAACACCCTTCTGCCTTGCTCACAATTACAATAGGCCTGTGATAGCATGCATTTCCCATAAATTGCAGCAGTAAAGTCTAACTCAAACATTTGAGTGATCCCTTCACATCCTTAATGATGCTGTAAATGAAATCCTGGTGTGATTTATAAAGCTATTAAAATAAATGCTCCCACTAAAAGAAACATCGCTACCTTTCAGCCTACGTTTACTTGGGTGATACAAACACAAACTTACCTGCGTATGCAGGATGGGCACTGTACTCAGAGGAACGGGTGTGCGCATATCCTGAGGGCACATTCCTCTAATAGAGGTGATCTTTCGGCCTTGAAGCCCTCACCTTGCTTTCTCAGCTTGAAGGAACGCCTCCAAGGCCTGATGCCTAGCTGGTGCCACTCCATCCAGACATTCCGCAGTTATGCACAGAAAAGCACTTCTGAAAATGCTCCCCCCAACCTCTCCATGTGGTTCAGCTCACACGGAGGACCCGACTTGGAGCTTCACCATTTCTCATGTCACAGAAATGTCTGCAGGCCCAGGACTACCGGAGGTTTGAGAGCAGGGGAGGAGCGTGAGGAGATTTATTATTCACACCTTTGAACCATGAGCTTTTGGGGTTCTATCAAAGGAGGCACGAACCCGGGGCCTGAATTTAATTCATTTGAAACATGACAGCTCTTTGATCTGCTACATTTGTCCATTTTATAAAAGGGAACATTTGAGGAGAAATTGAATAGGTTTGAGGGATCACAGGCCTCAACGAAAGAGTGATGGGAGTGTGCCCCTGTCCATCGCATTCACTCCGACATCCTTAGTGTCCACGTCGGGTGCCTGGCACGTGAAGCGTGATGGAAATAAGTGCAGAAGGAAGGGAGCCAGAGCGGGAAAAGGGGGAGAAAGAAGAGGAAGAGAAAAGGAATTCTAAATAATCTAGGCCTCTAGGGAACCCTTCTTCGAGTCCTGATTCCACAACTTACTAGTTGTGTGACTTTGGGCAAAAATGTTAATTTCTCTGAATCTCCAGCTCCTCACTTTGAACTGAGAATAATATCTTCATATTATGAGTCATACACAATACCGCTCAAATAAAAATATCTACAGCAGCGCCTGATTAGGTGCTTTGTTTCCTATATGTTTGTTAAATGAAAGAAAGAAGGAGGAAGGAAGGAAGGAAGGAAGGAAGGAAGGAAGGAAGGAAGGAAGGAAGGAAGGAAGGAAGGAAAGGCAAGGAAGAATGGAAGGAGGGAAGGAAGGAAGGCTGGTTATTTCCCAGTGAATGAATGGGCCTGGCTTGGGCACATGATTCGTGATTGATTAAGGCACATGGCGCCAGGTTGATCACTTCCTGAGGGGTGTCAGTGGAGCACTGCGTGCCTTCTTATTTACGTGCCAGGGTTTCATCATTTACCAACCACACTTAGGGGATTAATTCCCTGGGAAGTGCAGCCGGTAACATGCCAGCTAGTCAAACAACACACATAACAGCAGCTGAGGCTATAATTCCTGTCCCACAGACAGCCTTTCAACAAAAAGAAGAAGAATGGAGCAGTTAAAAACTTGCACTCCAAGTCAGTCACAATAAGTTATAAGTGATGGTGTGTGTAGGGGACAGGCGAGGCGTGGGCGGGAGGAAGGTGGGGGCCGGCCCTGCTCTGTGTGCTAGATGAGGAACAGAAGGTCCGGTCAGGCAGTGCATCGAAGGCCTGCTTCGATTTTAGGTAAATAATCTACATTTGCCAATTTAGAAAACAGTGGTTTCAGAGCATGTTTTTTCCTTCTCTTGCACCCAATACCTTTGGAACTTTTAAAATTGTCTTACCTGGAATATAAAAGTTTCAGCTGCCATGGAAGACAGTACAGTGTTTCCTCAAAAAGTTAGAATTACCATATGATAATTCAAAAAAATTGAAAACACACTCAAAAAATTATGTGTGCAGGCTTGTTCATAACAGCACTATTCGCAATAGCCAAGTTCTCATCCACAGGTGAGTGGATAAAGGAACGGTGGTCTCGTGGGGCAATGGGATATTATTCGGCCACAACAAGGGAAGAAAAACTGATACCTGCTACAACGTAGATGAACCTCAGAAACGTCATGTCAAGTGAAAGAAGCCAGACACAAAAGATAGACTGTATGACACTGTTTATATGAAATCATGTAAAGTGAAATTAAATATCCAGAAGAGGCACATCTGTAGAGACAGAACAAAGACTGGTCACTGCCAGGGGCTGGCAGGAGGGGGTAAGGGGGAGAAACTGCTGAATGGGAACGGGGCTTTGTTCTGGCACAATGAAATGTCTCGGAAGTAAATCGGGGTGCCAGTTGTACAATGTCATGATGTGCTAAATGCCACTGAATTGTTCACTTTAAAATGGCCAATTTTATGTTATGTAAATTTTACCTCAATGGTTACTTTTGGATGATATTAATGAATGTAATTATTTTCATACATACACATGATAAAGAAAATTTCAATCCCACAGATCAGAATAGATGAAAACTAAGTCTCCTTTATACACCTGACCTTTGGGTCTCCCTGTAAGCAATTACTGGAGGTTTTTGTGTATTCTTTCAAAGCATTTTAAGTTTATATATATACATATTTATATTTTACATACTGATATATCTTACTATACACACTGTTCTGCAGGGAAGAATGTTTTAAAAACAAAATTTCATGGGCTTCAACCCAGATCTTCTAAATGAGAATTTTCAAGGAGGGCCCCAGGAATCTATTTTTGCAAAGCTCCCCAGGAACTATAAACATGTAGATGGTTGGTGGAGATGGGGCTGGCCCAGCCAGTGGCTTCCCTGCCATTCCACAGTATGTGGGCCTCCTGCCTTTGGTGTGGTTGGCCTCCTGGGGCCTTCTCAGAGCTGGGGACTCAGAAGGTCCCTGGCTTTCAGTCCTGCTCCTCAAATACTCCTCTGTGCCCACCATCGGCCTCAGGCCAGCTCCTGTCCCTCCAAGGATCCAGCTCCCAGGCTTCTCTCCCAAAGGCCAGCATCTTAGAGTCTAGTTCTCGAGGGCCTGATGGAATTCTCACCTTGACTTTATTGCTACCCAATGGCTGCAAGACCCACTCACAAAAGACTTATTGACAAACTGGAATGTTAATGGATTTCAAAAATATCGATCATTCACTGAGCCACTGCTGTGAGCCAGGCACTGGGTTAGGCACTTTTTTACAATAGCTTCCTCAGGGTAGATTTTATTAAACCCTATTTTAAAGATAAGGAAGGAAACTGAAGCTTAGAGAGGTTAAGGAACTTACAGGCTAATGAGTGGGGGAGCCAGTCTGACTTTAAAATCTATATTCTTTCCTCTACCCCACACTGCCACACGGTCCAAAACCTGTCAGTCACGATGGGAAGCGGGCCTTGCGGGAACAGGAACAAGTACGTCTATATCTGGGACACCTCTTCCTGCTAACAAGATCCCTGGGAACTAGATTTAATCTGAAGATGAGCACAAAATGAGAGTCAAGGGCACAGAGCATCGGCCACACTAACCTTGACCCACGAGAGAACTCTCCTCTCTGGTGACCTGACTATTGGCATCTCCCCCACACAATGAACCCTCCCTTTGCAGAAGGCCCAGTCAACCTTGGAAGATTTCTGATTTGTCTCTGCTCCACCAAGATAGGGACCAACACCATCAGTAGGAAAACAGGGTCTGGAACCTGTTTTCAAAGCCCAGCTCCCCCACTTATAAGCCATGTGACCTGAGATGCCACTGCTGCTCCATCCCCTCAGGGGTTTCCAGGCACAGTGAATAGATGTAAAACTCACAGCCTACAGCCCAGCTCTCCCTGGCTCCCCTCTCCCTCCTGCAGATACAGCATTTCTCCAGGTACTTTTCTTTTGTCACACTCCTGTCCTGAGGGCTGTTTCCAGACATGTCTATGGCACTTGGGTAATTCTTAATCTCCTCCCTCCGGGCCCTCTCTCCCCTTTGCCCTCAATCCAAACAGGCATATGATCAGGTCCTGGCCCAGGCACTGGGTAGAAATAAAAAGGACATTGTTTCTGAAACTGGGAGCCGGATCTACTTGGGGGAGGATTTCTACCTCCCACAGCTCACTAAGCAGGCTCGGGGAGTCACATGAGGACCCGTGACCCCCCTGGCCCAGATGGCTTTCCATCTCATCGCAGACTGGACAAGCTCCTTGGGACAAAGCAGCTTCCCACTGCCTGACTTCCAGGCAGACTCCTAGCAGGTTTACTTTGCTCTGCTTGATGGCCTTCTTCCTGTCAAAAGTTAGATAGCATGTGAATTCATAAATCAAGCCCTCTTTTACTCCTAATGGTTATCATTAATTCAGGGGATCTTTATCCTTGGCTTATAGTCAACAGACTGAATCTCCTGGGGTTGTGGACAGAACTAGTATCTATTGTTTAACACACTGACTGGACTCTACCTGAGCTATTTCATTATGTCCTCATAACAGTCTTAGGAAGTGGATACTGGTTCTCCCCCCAGTCCAAAGGCAATAACAATAACTAACATTTATTCACATAGCACTAATGTACCAGGTGTCATTCTCCTGCTCTCCATTTATTAACTCATTCCATTATTGCTGAAGTCAGTCACCTAGTGCAGATACTTCAGCCAGCTCCCTTTACTGAGATTCAGAGAGGTTGAACAAGTGGCCCAGGTCACACAGCCAGCAAATGACAGAAGCTACGATTCAGGTCTGGGCAGTCTGGCTCCTGAGGCTCCTGGCCCCTCCACTATGCTGCCTCCCATTTTCTCAAAGCTGGTTCTACACCTAATTTCACCAGCCCACAGATACCATTACAAATCGATAGAGCATGAGCCAGATGAGGCCTGGCTCAGCCACACGGGTTCCTGAGGCGCTGAAGGACAGACCACACTGATTGATTGCTCGGCTGGATCTTTAAATGTCAGCGTGTGCGTGACCACCTCAGACCTTGGGCACAGAAATAAAATGCACAAGGAAAGGGCATTCTAATGTTTGGGGTAAGAGGGAGGCAGGGCAGAAGAAGAGTAACAGCCCAGAGCACATATACATGCAGCTGGGTAGGGTTCCTGGGCAGCAGGGGAGGGGCCCCTTGTAGGAGGAGGGGGATGGGAGTGTGGTGAAAGTTACACCCCTGACCTTGCACTGCTGGGAAGCCATTTATGGCATGACACCAACCCGAGAGAGCTGGGTCTTAACCTGATTTAGCTCCTCTATCAGTATTGATTGGTCACTGCTAGAAACTGCTCATTTAGGCCAGCCTGGCCGCTCGAACACAGCTCATCATCACGCGTGCGGTGTGGAAGAGCAAAGACAGCTCGCCCTTCCTCCTGCCCCCTAGAATTCATGCGGACCCCCTTCTGTCACGGGGCCCTGCCACACGACCCTCTGGACCTACCCCATTCAATCACTCATTGTTCTAGGAGCCCGGAAGGGGAAACTGACAGGATAAGGAAGGAAACAGAAATAGATCTAAGAAGAATTTCAAATATGTTGTGTGCAACAAAGAAAGTAAAATGAGGTTCTGTGAGAGAGACTCGTGGGGGGCGGGGGAGAGGAAGGGGAAGGTAGCCCAGGAGGGCCTCTTCAAGGCAATGATGTTTGAGCTGAACCCTGGGCGATGGGGAAAAGGCAACATTCTGAGAGCTGAAGGAAGTTCTCCAGGCCGGGGGAACGGCAGAGACAAAGCCTGGTAGCAGGAGCAGACTTAGCCCTTTGGACCAACAGAAGCTAATGCTGTGAGCAGCAGAGAGGTGCATAGGGTTAGGGGAGACCCCCCACCCCCACCCCCACCCCTCCCCGCCCTGGCACTGTGTCCCTGTGGGATGGCTCTTCTTCATAAGTAGCCCAGGTTCACCATCAGGACTTGACTTCAGTGGACCTCTTTCTCTCCTTTCTACCCGTGTCCCAGAATGTGACTTTGGGTTGGCCCCTTGCCCTCACATTAGGGGTAAAAGTTTACAGAGAGGACAAGACTCTTGCCCAACCATGCCTTAGAAGGAGACCCAATGCGGGAGGCCAAGAAAGGACCCTGGGGACTGAAAACGACAGACTTCTGATCTTCAGGGTCTGCCACGGCCCACCACCCACCTCCTCCAGCCCTCATTCACAGCACATCTCTGCTGACCACTCACTCATCTAAATTGGCCCTGGACTGCTTCTGCTCCTGCCGGTCCAACACTGACATTGACCTTGCCCCACATCTCCACGAGGGAAATCCCTCCCATTTACTTAGCATAAATGATTACAACTCTAATAGCCTTTCCTGATTGTCGATCGCCTTTAATTGTAGGAGTGAGGTTTTGATTTTTTTAAATGTTCCTCTGGCATTTGTTTGAAGATCTATTTGACCTTTCATTTCTTTTTATCTTGTATTGTACTTTTCTGAATACCTGTCTCTTCCATCATACCACAAAGTCTGCAGAGAGCAGGACCTCACGTGTTGGCTCTGCCGTGTCCTGGCTGTGAGGCTTTTGCTTAACCTGAAGCAAAGATGCTTAACCTTTGCAGATCTTGGCTTTCTTTGATTCCCACAGAAGCAGACCCTGAAACCAGGATTCAATATCGAAAGTGTACTGGGAGGTGATCCCACCAAGTTCTGGGAGGCAAATGGGGAAGTGAGGCGGAGAGAGGAAGAAACCCCAAACAGGGTTCATCATCAAGCAAATTGTCACACTGGGCAGCTGGAGTTCAGTCTTGCTCGGAAGCTTGGAGCAGCAATGCGGACCATAGGCTCACCATTTGGCTGAACAATGCAATCACCTGAGAGCTTTAAAAAATACATATGCCCGAGTCTCACCCATAGAGATTCAGATGAATTGGTCTGGGATGTGGCCTGGATATAAAAAATTGTTATATTCTCCAGGTGATTTCATATGCAGCACAGTCTGAGTCGTTGGTGTAGAATACATCTCGGGAGCTCTCCCAGCCAGGGGGGTGAAGAAACTGGAGGGTTGACCCACTGACTCTCCAGCGTCACTGGTTGAAGATGTTTCCAGCTTATTCTGTGAGTGGTCCCAGCATGTTTCCTTAGCCAGAAAAAAAAACAACAACAAGCAAACAAACAAACAAAACCCTCAGGTTTCTTGACCAGAAAATAACCCAAACTTGCAGATGTCTGTAATAAGCAGACTTGGGTATGTGAGGGTGAAACTGAGCCGGGTGATGGTAGCATTGCTATGTCCTTTATCTCTAAAATGGGGGTAAACAACTTGTGAATTTTTGTGAGGATTAGCAAATGTTTGTTAAGTGCCAGCCACACAATAGGCACTTAATAAATGTTGCTGTTATGTTATTTGTTGTGGGTTATTGGCATATTCCCTTCAGCAACCAGGAGTAGATGATGCCCAGTAAATATCAGTAACTCTCTGCGTCTCCCCTCTAAGACAGCAATGCTGGAAACCTGAATCGATGGGGCTGCTGAGATACATCATTCATCCTGTAATTCCTGAGACTCTGAAACAGTGTCTCTCCCTAGCCGATCTGATATTTTTAACCTTGGTGGCACCCTGGAATCACCTGAGTATTGGACAAGAAAATACCCACGCCTGGGTTCCACCCCTAGGGAGTTCTGATCTAATTGGCCTGGGATGAGGCCTGGGCATTCCAGGTTTGCAACAGCTCCCCTGGAGATTTTCATGTTGCAGACTTGGTGATTAACCAAGGGTGGAGATCGGGTGGAGGGTTGGAAGATGAGCAGGGACAGGGGGATAGTTGCATAATTTCCCCCTCTATTCCATCCCAACCCTTTCCTCTGCATATCCCAAGGGTTTGGGGAGAATCCAGTGTCTCAGAAAGAGGCGGACTTGGGCCCTCAAAGGGCGTGAGCCGTGCTGCTCCCAACTCATAGGGCAGCCACTCACCAGCACAGGCACCTTCGTCCTCATCTTGTCATGTGTCCTCCCCCACATCCAGCTGACATGGCCCTCGAGCTCACACCAGTCACTCCGCAGGTCGTTCCCGTGTGTCCCCCACAGGCCAGGTGCTGGGAGAGGTATGGAGCACAAGGATGCCGCAGTCCTCACAGTCCCCACTGCCTAGAGGAAAATAACCACCAACACCTACAAGTTCAAGTACTCTGATGGAAGTCTACATTTCTGCCTTGGGACGCAAGGGTCAGATCTTTTCCTCCTGGTGTGGGAAGAGAGCGCTCAAGACAGGTTTTCTGGAAGAGCCATACAGAAACCCTCTGAGATAGGTGTGGGTTAATATCTCTCAAAACAAGGAATTTGAGTCACTGGGGAGAGGGATGGGATGAACCATTTCAGAGTCTTCACGATGTTTCTTCCAAGCAGGGCACAAGGCACTCTGTATACATTGCTAATAAAGTAACGCCGCATGCGCGGTGCAGGACTGCTGCGTGCCTGGGCTCCTCCAAGTGTCCGTTTCATCCTCCCTACACTCCTATGAGGCAGATGCTGTTCTTACCCCTACTTTGCAGCCGAGGAAACCGAGACCCAGAGAGGTGAAGCGACTTGCCCACGGTGGCACAGGGCTGGAGCCAGGATTGCAACTGCTGAGCCTCCTCCTTTAACCCTCATATCAAAGACCCCCGGTCACCTCATTTTGCTCCCACAATCCAAAGGGTGAGATATCATTATCTTGCCCTTCATCAAAGACAATAAAGCTCAAGGAGGCCATAGATACACCATGGGTGAGGCATGGCTATGAGTCCAGTCCCAGTCCTTGGCCCAGCCTGCTCCTGTGGCCCAGCGCTCCTTCATGGCTGCACCTGAGTGGGCAGGTCCTGGCTCTCTTAAGCATCTTTCCCCTTTATAAGGTGGACCCCGCTGGCTGTCCCACTGGGTCTCAGCCACAGCCAGGGCCCTCCTTTCCCCAGTGTTAGAAACTTGGGAGAAAGAGAGGCAGGAGGAACCAGAAGATCTGATCCAAGTGCCTTTGTTTGATGTCACTCTTGCAGGCAGGCTGAGTCAGGATGACTGAAGCCCAGGGCAGGGAGGCAGGAATGGGGTTTTTTAAAGAAAAAAATGCAGGGTTTGTGAGGGGATAGGGGAGGGGTTAGTCTCTGGTTCTTCCAGGCGGGTGCCTCAGGGTTTCAGGATGTGAGTCAGGACTAGGGGTTAGGTAAAGGGCCGGGTTGTTCACAGGTACAGAAGGGTCAGTCTGACCACTGGTCATTGTGGCTGGCGCCAGATGTCTGTTGTTCGGGGATGGGGAGAGTTTCAGTTGAGCCCTGGGCTATCAATGGAGTCTGGACAACTGAGTCATAGGTAGGCCCAAGGGTTGGAAACTGGCCTGACTGGGCCATGAGCAGTCTGGCAGGCTGAGAACTGGCCTGAGCCTTTTGCCCAGGACCCTGCAGGAGGTCCCACAGGCATCTCAACAGGTCCGCTTAGCACAGAACTGACATCTGTAGCCCCATGAGGATGGTGCCTATTGGTAGGCCCCAAGGGCTGTCCAGTGTTCCTGCTGGGGTGTCTTGCCACATCCCTGTTTCCATCAGACTTGTAACTAGGGCTGTGGGGGCACCAGGAAGAGTGTGTTTTGCTGGAGTGAGCACAGCCCAGCCCGTGCCAGGCACCCACCAGACTCTAGGTACTCAACTGGGCAGATAAAGTAGGACTTCCCTCTCTCCTCTCTGAGACTCAGAGAGCCTTGTCCCTTTGAGAAAATCCAGGAAGGCTGCTCTGGACTCCAAGAGAAAACACTGTTACCAATCTAAGGACTTGTAATGAACCAAATTACGCTGAATTAATTGGATGTCGTTAGCGGTGTCAGGGAGGGGGTTGGGGAGCAGCAGCATCCACCAAGCCTGGGAAAGGGAAAGCGGAGGCAGGACAGCCCACAGTACAAAATGCTCTGCACAGCTTGTGCGCGAGAAGCGTTCCTTACTGTCAGCTCTTGCTGGCCGAAATAGCCAAGGCACCCACTCTCGCCACTGAGAGCACCTCTATTCTAAAACTGACTCTCAGCCTTCAGCTTTGAACATTGTGTCTCCAGGTGCATCTGCTCTGGTTCACAGGAGCCATAACGCAGCCTTGATGATAAGAATGAGCCTGTAACAGCCCCCACTTCCTCACTGAGCTTCAGGGTCAAATTACAAAGGAGTTGGGAAACCCTATCTCTTGGCTGAACATTCCACTTCCTGCCTTGATGGGACAGGCAAGTGAAGGGTCCCCAAGCTGGTAATCACATCTGGTAAAGTACTTGCAGGAAAGGAAGACCGAGGCTCAGAAGAGCGCATGTGGTCTTCAGGTGGCGCAGAAGAGAGGAGGCACAGAGACAAGAGCACCTGCAAGAGGGACCTGAGCCCAGAGGTCTTATCCTGGCTCTACTATAGACCAGTGTGACCCCGAACAAGTCACTCACCTCTCTGAGTCTCAGTGGCTTCAACTGAGGGTGCTGGAATGAAGAGTTAATCTCAGCTGAGGGTCACAGAGACTGGGAAGAGGCAGGGGTCTTGCAGGCATTGCTAAGTTTAGGAATCTTTGCATGTGCATTACACTGTCTGTGGTAGCGCTCAGACTCACATGAACTATGGTTTTCCAAATGAACATAGACTCTCCAGTTATTAACAGAATGAACATTTATTTTAAAGCGGTCACTGAATTCACAGGGATTTTGGTCATTATTTTCTTTTTTTTTAAATGATAGTCTATCTTTGTTATTTTCATTGTGGTAAATCCACACAACGTAACATCTACTGTGAAATCTACACTCACGTTGTTGCGCAATCACCACCGTCATCTATCTCCAGGATCTCCCCAAACTGCAACCCTGCACGCACTAAACACTAACGCCCCATTATTCCCCTCCACCCAGCCCTGGGAACCACTGGTCTGTGGAATAAATCGACGTGGAGAAGTCCTACTTCCTGAAAAGGTGAGGAGCTCTTGACTAGATGTGCAAAACCCCTGCCTGAGCTGACAGTTAGTGATTCTGTGTTTCCTGATGTCAGGAGGAATAAAATCAACCTGTTCATTTTTTTTTCCCTCAAATGACCATGCATTTACCTTCGAAGGGTTTTGTTTTCATGCAGGGTGGAAATATGGAGGCGGAACCTACAGCAGGGTGAGCACAGCCACCGCGACAGCAGTTTCCTCTGCAGAGCTGGGAAGGGCACGACAGAGTCTTACGGGGAGCAGGAAATGTTCTCTGTCTTGAGCTGCGGGTGGTTACATGAGTGTGGACAGATGGAAAAATTCACTAAGATGTTTGATTAAGATTGATGTACTTTGTTGCATGTATATTACACCCTCAATAACAACGTTTGAAAAAGGAAGTGAGCCATCAGTTCAAAAGGATACAAGTAACAACATCAGACAGGGAAGGGCCACATCTTTCCCCGCCGCCAGGTTGTTAGGTAAGTGTGTACCTTGCTTGTCCAAACAGGGTAGGCTCTGTTCTATCCTGAAATAGTGTCAGGCAATGGACCATTTGTTTATTCATTTGTTAAAGAAAACTATGGGGAGCACCTTCTTTGATCGGGTCCTGTGCGAGGGCCTGGAGAGACAGAGAAAGTCTCTAACCTCAGGGGCTACATCGACCACCGCTGTCTTACTCGTCCACCTACAACATGCATGGTCAAGTTCTGTTTCCTCTCACCTGAATAGCTCTGCCTGCAGCCTAAGCTTATTTCCTCTTCTACTCTTTCGGCAGAGGTCATATTAAAGGCTCTCGGAGGACACCTTGTAAAGCTCCAGCCAGATGATCATTAGTAGGGAGTAACCCTTTGTCGGGCAAAACAATCGTTATTCCCTTATAAACCTGTCCATCTTCAAACGCTGTGCTCAGAGCATCTGGGTTTAGCAGTAGCAAGGTAGTATTGCAATCTATCTGTTTATGTTTCATTGGCCTGGAATGTCTTGAGGACGGGGAATTATACTGATTATATTTAGTGAGCACCAAATGCATGTGTAGCAGCATAAAGTCTGGTACATAGTAGGTGCTCCTGGATTTAACTGAATGGGTAGGTGAGGTTATAAGTGGGTAGATGAATGAAAGAACAATAAGCCCAGAGTGGTTAAATGGCAGGCTGAGGGTCACACAGCAATGGCTGGACTGCAAATGATACTTGTCCCCAGACTCAGACCCACCCTTCTCCCCATGGCAAGCAACAGCCCACATCATAAAACTCCCTGTCTATCCTTTTGAAGAGGTGGGTTTGATTTACATCAGGCACCAGGCAACAAAAATACAGGCTTTCCAACCTTTATTGCCTTTTTATTATTGCTGGTGACGCACAGAAACATCATCTAAAACATTAGTAATTACTTTGAAGGTGCATGTTCCAAAGGTTTGGGAATGGGGCATTTTCTAGGTTGATAAGTCAGGGTGTTTCTGCCAGGCAGGCCCAGGTGCATGAGCAGGACTGGAGCGGGCTTAAAAGCAGAATTGATCTTTCAAGCCTCATTTTCATTTCCATCAGCACACTATCAGACACCTTATGCCTGAGCCAGTTCCTGTCCATTTATAATTTATACATTTGATTTCAGTAGATTAATCTCTGCCTCATTCACACCGGCTGGAACAGGGAGAGCTCCCTCTTTTATTTTCCATGGGGAGTGATCACGTGTATCTTCATACATTTCATTCTCTTTCTGCCTGGAGAATTACTTTTTTAAAGACTAACTCCAAACTCACTCTCATACTTATTAAGTCTCTAGGAATACGTTGAATAGTGCACATGTATGGTGATTTCTGTTTATACAGGACATGGGCTTGTCTCAGGCATAGCAGAGAAGAGACTGGCCTCTCATCTCCTGGTAGGAATGGCCATCCATCCTCAGGTGCAGTTGGGATGTCGGGGAGAAGGCTAAAGCTACCCTCACCTGGGGCCAGGGTCAGCGCCCACTGACTTCTGACCTCTGACCTCAGTTTAGTTCCCCATCCTTTGAGTTCCCAGGGTCCTCCTCAAATAGCTTAAGTAGGTCTCCTGAAAGAAGATCAGAACACCAGAGAAAGATCAGAGGCTCTTTCCTAAACCTAACAAATTCCCATAGCGCTAGGCTATGTTGTTCTTCTGGTTCTCCATTTTTCCACCCTATTGCCCTCTGGGAGAATCTGATCCAATTCTGGAATCTCAGAGTTTCAAAAACTACCTTGGCAGTGTCTGAATCCCCCCTCTCCCACCTCATACCCAAGGCCTTTCTGAAGGGACCTGTTCTCTGGGCATTAGTTGGGCAGTGCAGCCGATTGTATTTTCTAAGATGGCTGCAGCGAGATCATCCATCCCACGTGTTCTTACAGTGTGACCCTGATTTTCCCATTGAGAGATACGATCTGCATTTCCTCGACTTGAAACTAGGCAGACTTTTGACTATGGCAGAGGTAACATTTTTGCTCCAACCTGGTTCTCTTGGAACTCTCATTCTTGGAACAGCTGCCCTGCTGTGAGGAAGCCCAGACCACATGGAGAGGCAGCAGGTAGGTGTCTGGGCGCCAGGCCTGCTGAGGTCCCGGCCAGAGTCCGGCATTGATGCCCGTCAGGCGGGTGAGGAAGCTTTTGAAATGACTCCGCCTCCAGCTACCATGTGACTGCAACTGCCAGGGGTCCTCAGTGAGAACCGCCTATCAAGTCCAGTTAACCTGCAGAACCGTCAGAGTTAACAATAAAATGACTGTTGCTGTCTTAACCCACTACTTGTGGGAATGATTCATTTTGCAGAAATAGATAACTGAAATAGGCATGGCTAGCAGAGCCAGTGAAGGCAAAAGTGGGCCTCTGGCAGCTTTTCACCTCCCCAGCTTAAAAGACATCCCACATTTATATAAAATCACATGCAAATGAGGGCTGGCTGTCTCTGATCCTCCCTCTCTCGGCAGACTTTAGAAAGGAGGAAACGGTGGGGAAAAAGACAAGCAATATTCATTGAATGCTTGCCATATACCAGGTAGGTGACTTCTTACCCATTACACACATGCACACACACACACAAGATGTCCAGAGAAGTGAAGTGGCTTGACTAAGGTCACACTGCTAGTAAGTGTGCTGTTTGTAAAGTGAGGCCTGCACACGTAGTCTGTGGCCTGGTATACGTGTGGAGGAAATACAGGCTCTATAAAGATTAGTTGAATGAATGAATGAATGAATGAATGCACTTGCCTTCTCTCTCTAGCTGTTTTCTTTCCCGGTGGCCCACAGGGTAGGTTGACCCCCAGTGGGAAAACCCACGTGGTTTTCTTTTCCTAGGAAGGGCAAGAGAAGAGAGGAAGCGGCTGTGACCTGAACCTAGGACTCCAACATGGCTGTCCCCTGGAGACAGGCTGGCCTTCCTGCCAGATGCAAGTCGCCATCCTCTCCTCCCTCTCTGGGCCTCAGGGCTGCCTCCTCGGGTCTCAGCCCTCTCTGAGGTACAGCTTCCTGCGCAGATTCCCAGTTATCCCCTCAGCCCCATCCTGCTTGAGTGTGCCGTTTTGGGTGTCAGTTCTTATGGCAAAATCAGTGTCATGGTGACTGCAACCACAGAGAAGCAGCCAGGCAGGGCCAGAGGGCTTCTCTTTATACCCTTGTCCCCTCCAAACACAACTGGAGTCAGAAATAACTTTCTCCTTTGCCGTGGGCATTTGGAGAGGGCTGCGGGCCCCGCAGCCTTACTACCTTTCCCCTGCTCTTTTTTAAAATTCACCCTAGGAAATCATATTTTTCCAGGAAAGAGGGAGAAGGCAAGCATGCAGAGGACCCTACACTGACCAGGCACCTACCATTCCCCACGCACTGTGTGAGTCCTGGTCTCATCGAGTCCTCGTCGTAATGCCATGGAGGTACATATTATTACCCCTATTTTACAGATGAGGAAACTGAGGCTCAGAGTTTAAATAACTTTCCCAAAGTCACACTGTTCCTGCAATTTGGAACTGGATTTCAAGCCCTGCCAAGCCAGTGCTCTTTACCTCTTTCCTGGGAATCAAAATCCTCTTGCCCCTGAAACATATGGGACCATTGCAGGGCCAGGGAATATCCCCCTCTCCACCTCCCAAACATCACACATGGAGCTGGGGCAGGAAACCCTGGCAAAGATCACAAGCAACTTGCTCAGTAAAATGTATCTGAGCTCTCCCTGCGGTTCTTGGCTTTTGTCCATGACACAGTTGTGCTTCAGATATTTGGTTCTGGCGTGGACTTGTTCCTGACCTAGACACCTACCTCAACCCTGCCTCCCAGACCTCAGAGCCAAATGAGGAGCTCACACTTCTTCCTGTGGATCTCATCCAGCCCACCACTGAATTCCATTTCTGCTAAACCCCATGAGAGCACAGTGGTCCAGCACCTACACTCAAGAGCTCTGCTGCTTGGGTTCAAATCCTGGTCCTCACTACTAATATGACCTCCAGCAAATGACTCAACCCGTGCTTGGCCCATTCTCCCCATTTGCAAAATGGGGCTAATGAGAAAACTCACCACTCAGGGTTGCAAGGACTCAGTGAGTTAGCGTGTGCGGAAAGGCTCATAACATAGCAAGCTGGCTCTTGATGCTATTTCCATCTGGTGTGACTTAAACACCGCTCGGATGCACATCCTCCACACCCACAAAGATCCCTATCCAGGGAGCACAGGCCATTCCAGTCTGAAACGGCCCTGCCAAGCACCCTGACCTCACCCATTATCCCTCAGAGAACAAGGCAGGGACTGGCCGGGGAGCCTTTCCACATCAAGGAGGATGTTCTTTGAAAGTGGCCAGGTGTGGCCTTAATAACTCACAAGCCAGCTGCACCCCATTTTCCCTTCATGTGGTACAAACTGCTCCATCACATTCAGGGCTCACCTTGAACCTCAGATCATTTCCTCAAATTGCCTGTGCATGGCCTGGAGGCAGCACCATGCACACAGAGCAGGAGAAGCAGCTGCTCATTATCTTGCCTCCTCCCTTCTATTAGGATGAGAATCACCTCTTGAGATGGGACTCTACTGCCAGAGGGTAAATTGGTGACCTCATTGCTTGGTTCACTAGGTTCCAGGCATCCCCAAATGCCAGCGACCTTTTCTTTCCCCTTGAGGAGTTGAAGTCAGGCTTCCAGTGGCAGAGATCCCTCCTCTAACCCGAAGCCTGAAGCCCCCTTGAGTGTCAAAGGAATCTAGACTCCAAATGGCACAGGTTAGAGTTTACTGCACATGTTAGTGAGTTTTTCCTGTCAGTACAGTGACTGGGGATAGCAGAGCCAAGCTGAGGCCAGGCTGGCCCTAGTTGCAGAAGCAGAAAACTAATTCTGTGTTACACCTCTTTCCTTTCCTCAGCTCAGCCATCCTGAGTGCACCAAGGTAACTCCATCTATCCACTCCTGCCTCTATTCCCCCTGCCCTCATCCACCTGCCTTCTGCATAAAGCAGTGCACACTCATTCCCCAGTTCCTTCTATCACCTGACATATACTTGTTCCCTCAATCAGAACTTATTTTAAAAGATTTTATTTATTTCTTTTTAGAGAGAGGGGAAGGGAGGTAGAAAGAGAGGGAGAGAAACATCGGTGTGTGGTTGCCTCTTGCATGCCCCTTGCTGGGGACCTGTCCTACAACCCAGGCATGTGCCCTGACTGGGAATCGAACTGCAACGCTTTTGTTTGCAGGCCCATGCTCCATCCACTGAGCCATACTAGCCAGGGCTACATTAGACTTTTTAAAAAGACACTCATTGAACTCCTGATTTGTGGCAGGTCATATGCTGAGTGATTGACAGCTATTGTCTTATTTATTCCTGACAAATACCTAGGAGATAGATATTATTATTAATGCTACTATATAGATGTGGAAACTGAGACTAAAAATGATTAATAAACTTGCCTAGGTGCCACATCCAGTGAATGGCTGAGCCAGGATTTGAATGAAGTCTATCCAAATCTAGAACTCAATTTATTACTACTGTATCATACTACTCCCTCCCACTCAGCCCTGCGATGCGACCTCACACTCCCTACAGATTTATCTTCACATGGGTCCTGCCCTCTCTTTTGTTCAAGGCTGAGCTTATTTACCACTGGCATCCCCCACTACTACAGGCTGGCACCCCTAGCTACTCCTTAATTCACGTGCACATTTCCAAGCAAAGCAGCTGAGGATCCTTAGTCTTGTTTTAATATCAAGAGGTCTGTGTTCCTAGAGAACTCTCTGTAACATATTCATTGTATTAAGAATTGTATTAAGTACCAATGAGTAGCCCCACCAATAGCTGGATTCAAAATCCACCATCCATACCCTGGCTGGTGTGGCTCAGTTGGTTGGAGCGTCATCCCATGGACCGAAAGGTTGCGGGTTCAATGCCTGAGATGTTTCTTTCTCTTTCTCTCCCTTCCTCCCTCTCTCTCTAAAGAGCAATTAAAGAAAAAAAGAAATCTTATGAACAACAATAAAGTAATAAAATCTTACAACAAACAAACAAAAAAATCCTTGGATGAGAATAAAATTTTTTTTTAAAAAAATCCACCATCCTGGTGTGAGGATCCAAGCACCCAGCCTGGGCGCACAAACTCAGTATGCAAGGAAAGCATAGGCAGTGTTTCCCAAAGTACATTCCATGGAACCCTCACCCCAAGAGATGCTGCACCTAAAAACAGTTCCACAGTCAAAGAGTTTTGGGAAATATATATCCTCTAATCCCTGCCTAAAGGTTTACTACACTCTTTAGCAAATTACAAGTTTGAGAATTTTTTCAGTAAAGCGATGCATTTCCCTTTAGGTATCTCAGTGTCGCTTTGATTCATATAACCCCAGAACACTCTCATCATTTTTAGGTTCTAGGGAATCAGTGTTCAGTGGGACAGACTTGGGAAAATGCTGCTCTGGTGTCTCCATCCTCGCCTGAACCAGACCAGGTTCACCTGCAGCTCACCAACCTGCCAGCGGTAACCACCCACTCCACAGGCAGTGCCAGCACGGCCAGCAGCACATGGCCTGGGCCCCTAGCACAGAGTGCATACTCCCACTACTAGTGGGACCCTCTGGCCCACCTCTGTGACCCCTGGACTCTGGAGCCAGCTGCCAGCCCAGCCCCCAGCTGATCTCCCTTGACTTGATTCCTCACCTTCAGGCACCTCCTACCTCCCTAGCTCCTGGTGCCATCCCTGTCAAAACAGTGCTTGCAACTTGCACACCTGCTCTCTGCGGTAGAAGGCATGCTGGAGAGAGAGCCTACCCCGGATGACAGGTCTGTGTGCAAACGAAACATTCCCCAAGGCAGCACTTGAACCTCATGCTGGGGAATCGGCCCCTGCTGGAGCAGAGGCATCCAATAGCCTGCAAGGCAAAGACACAAACAGCTCCAAGCACCAAACGCCTTCACAACTGTAAGGCATGTGAAAGAACCCACCTGTCTCTCCACCTCCCCACCCACCAGGTAACACCTGCAGCAGTCACCACTGCCCCCACATTCAACAGCCAAAATCAAGTGAATGCTACCAGCCTTTGCCTGTCAGCTCCTAAGGACAGGGCCAGCATAACTGGTACATTCTGCCTAGCTCAAAGCCCAGGACAAGATTTCGAGAAACAGTAACAACAACAAGAGTCCCAGGACAGGGTCGGGTGAGGATGTGGGGTATGTGAAACCAATAGTCAATACTTCCTCATGAACTTTGTTTGTTCAAGCCAGGCATCCTCTTTTTAAAAGACCTGGATCAACAATGTCCATGACTAAGGACCCTATGTGGATACATGCGTCTAAAACAATGGCCAGCCCAAGGTTTTGTTGAATACGTCCACACACGTGTCTGCTTTGCTAATGGGGATACATGTGTATGTATGAGTGGGCGAAGGGAGTAGAAAACACAGGAAGAAGCCAAAATGATAGAGTTGTTAGACAGTAGTGCCTAACAATGGTACATGTTTCCCATGATTGGTGATTAACCTCAGCATCAGTAAATGCTTGCCCGCCTCCATCCCACCCCTGCGTAGGTGCCCCTGCAGTGAAATGTATAGCCCCCTTCTTGGAATGCTACACTCTCCAACAAGCATAGGACCAGCACAATAACTAGAGGACAAAGCTATTAACCATTTCCCCAGGCTAAAGTTCTAGCCTCTTATTGCCTTGATAATTTACTCTGTGAAGTAGCAGGTAACTTGGCTTAGAGTCACTTTCCAAATCTTTAAAAGTCCTTGAATTCTGCTGAATCTAATTTCACTCTATGAACAGGACAAAACACAGTAAGATCTTCAATACCTCATTGTGGGGTGCTAAGTATCACCCATGATATTTATTTCAAAAGCTATAATTACAATAGAAGCTGATTTTCCTGCAAAGGAGACAGAATTAGTGCTTTTATTGTTTTTGTGGGTCTTTGAGTGGTAGACCAGAAATCATATCACTTGGTATCATTCCTTCTCCACCACGGCTTCCTGTTTCTGCAGAGATCTTAGACTTAGAGCCTCAGACCTAGTGGAAAAGTTGTGGAGGTTCCAAGCTTTCAGAGAAAATACAAGAAATGAGAATGCCAAAACCAAGAGGAGCCAAAACTATATCACAGTCTATCCAATTCTGAACCTGTGATCTCATCGTCTGCTCTGACCTCTCCCCGCTCACCTCTGCTTTTCCTCCCGTTTCCCACCACCACTGGCTGAAGTCACAAACATGGGGGGCCCCTGGGTTTCATCCATTCTCTCCCCATTACCCTCATGCCGTATCCAGCCAGCCCCCTATGTTCTGCGAGGGCCATTCTTTCCTCTCCAGCCCCATCTCTACCTCTTCTATTTAGACCACCATCCCTCTTCTGGTTCAACAACAGTCTCCTAAGCACCCTCTGACTTTTCCCCTTCTATCTGTTCTCCAGACTGCAGCCAGAATGAGTTTTCGGAAACTCTACATAGGATCGTGACACTGATCTGCTTAAAACTCCTCAGAAACTGTGTTCATCAGGATGGAACCCTAACCCAAACCTTGGTACTCAGTGTCCTTAATGTCGGTGCCTCAGGCCTTCTCTCCAGCTTCTTTTCTCGCCACTCTTTCTCTTACCAAACATTAAATTACTGTACCTGTGGTACCTGGGACACACCATGCCCTTTTATGTCTTTAGCCTTTGCACATACTATTTCCACATTCTGGAATAATTTTCCATCTTTCTCCTCACTAAGACCTAGCCACTCTCCAAGACTTGACTTATGAATGCCTTCCCCTGGAAGACTTTCTGGAAATATAAGAAGCCCATTTTCCCTCCCTACACTCCCAAAGTGTTCAGATAGAAAAATGCTGTTCTTTTTATCTTAGTCTTATCCTTTTGGTATCTGAGCAACTCTTGATCCATAGCACCTGAGGGACTGCCTGCCTTCCCAGCATCCACTCTCCCTTCCCTCTTTCCTAACAGAATCCCCATTTGTTCTGATATCCACTCTGCCATAAGTAGCTCCACACCTCAGGGAAAGCTGACCACGCCCTGTGACCAGGGGTACACCTGATTGGTCCAAAAATTGGTCCAATCTTTGGTCCCTCCACAATGATTGCTCAAGAATGTCATGTGATCCTGTTCTGGCCAATGATATCTTTCTTTTTTTAATTTATTTAATCCTTATTGTATTTTTCCATTACCATTTAGTCCCCTTATACTGTCTTCCCCCAGCAATCACCACATATATTTCTTTTTAAAAAAAAAATTATTTATTGATTTTTGGAGAGTGGAGAAGGGAGGGAGAAAGACAAGGAGAGAAACATCAATGTGTGATACATCAGTCAGTTGCTTCTCACATGACCCCAACTGGGGACCCAGCCCACAACCCAGGCATGTGCCCTGACTGGGAATCAAACCAGTGATCCTTCGGTTTGCAGGCTGGCATTCAGTCCACTGAGCCACACCAGCCAGGGCTATGGTGTTTCTCTAGAGAAATACCAGAGAGATGACGGGAGGAGATGGCCTCCCTTCTTCCACATCAGGGATTGTGTTTATTTATTTATTTATTTATTTAGTCAGGATCCCTTTGGCAGTCAGGTGAATCCTGTGGAAAACTTCTTAGAATAATGTTGTGAAATACATCAATTATATTCAAACAATTGTATGGTAACATATTATAATATTTAATATTTATTAAAATATTAAAACATACTTACGATATAACAACATATGTAATACTTTATTCACACATTCCATATCAAGAACTAGCGGTGGTTATAAAACTACTATAATTTTAAAGTGGGGTTACGCATAAATGCTCTTTTACAAGGTAGTCACAAGTATAATGTTAGGTGAAGATATTTGTGATTTCCATTGGCAGCAAAACCATAGCACACTACGACCGCGTCAGTTGATTGCCTCCATCCATAATTGAAGAAAACACCAAACTTCAGACAGAGGTCGGTGCTGTGATTCTTTTTCCCAGTTAGGTTCATGGCTTCCTGAGTTCGCTCATGGGACCCAGTTAAGAGCCCCTGCTCTGGCTGTGATGGTGGAGCCGCCGCAACCATCTGTGCTGACGACAGAAGGCCGAAGCAATGTGGAGGCTGGCATAACAGAGAAATGAAATAAACCTGAGTCCTTGATGCTGATGCTGAGCCTCTAACCTGATCAACCCCACAGCCCATGGACTTCCGTTATAAAAAATAATAATCATAATTTACTTGTTGGTTAAGCCCATTTGACCTAGGATTTCTGTCACTGCAGCTTATTTACAGAGAAGGAAGGATCTTTAACTTTATATGAGTCAGTGCCCCCAGATAGCACAAGTGGGGCATCTACATGGAGGCCCCTCCTGACTAAAGGCCATGTAAACTGCCCCTGCTGTGTTCACAGTGCAGGAGGATGCTGGCCCCAGAGATCATGGAAGCGCTGAGCCCTGGCACAGAGAGGCTGGAGGAGCGCCTGTCCCACAGCAGTTTTGCAAAGCATACTGAATGGAGCTGAAACCTTGCACAGGGACCGATGGAAGGGGGCCCTTTTCCTAAGCACTGCGTGCTGACCACCCCTGGAAGAAGAAACAAGGGTTCTGAATTTCAAAGCTGACACTCCATCACTCACATCATGGAGCAAGAACAACGTGGGGCACATCAAAGGGCAGTACTACTCAAACTGTAGTCCTCAGAAAAGAACATCACCCTTGAGGGAGGATCAGAAATACCTTGAATGTGCATCCAAAACATTGGAGATAGATGACAGGGCCCTCTCCCCTGACGTTCTGATTCAGGAGTTTGCCAATGGGCCCTAAAATTTGCATCTCCAGAATGTTTGGTGTTCTGCTGAGGCTGCTGGTCTGGGACCACACTTCGAGGAGCACTGTCCCTAAAGGACCCACAGGGGCCCAGAATTACTCCTTCAGCCACATGGCTAATGATATCACACAGGAAAGCAGAATTGGCCTTAAAAGTTGGTCCGGTATTAATTAGTAGGCTGAACAATTGATCTAGTTCTCTTCAGTGAGTGTGGTTTCAGCTGGGAGTGCAGTTTGCAACTACCTTTGGCAGTGGAGTGCTTGAGCCAGCTTGCACCGGCTCACAACAGCCGATTGTTGAATTTTCAGGAATTTTGCGAGCTGGTTATTAAATACAGCCATCAGTAAAAATTAAATTATATCCACTTATAGTGAAATAAGTTACATTAAAAACAAAGGTAGTAAATACTCAAAACTCACCACTTTCTAATTATTTTACTACAGTTTATCATCCTCTGTGCTCTTGGGGTAATTTAAGTCGACCGCTCTGAATGGTGGAAACACCCCATGCGATGCTGTGTTATCACACCTCTCTTCCCAGTTCTGCGTCCAGTGGCTTAACACCGATAAATTAAAATCAGCTTGGTGGAGGTACTTACACCATGGAGATGATTGATCTTGTAAACTTCAGGAAATGATGGAGAAAATGTTAGTTAGGCAGATTCAATTTAAACTTACGTTGTGCCTGCGACTGTTACACGGTGACCACCTGCAACGATTCAGGAAATGTTCTTCCAGCGTTCGGATACTGCTACTCCCTGATTCAGTAAAGAAGCCTCGATACCACTGATGAGCAAACGACACTC
The DNA here is from genome assembly GCA_007922815.1 of Macrotus californicus. Lineage (NCBI taxonomy): Eukaryota > Metazoa > Chordata > Mammalia > Chiroptera > Phyllostomidae > Macrotus > Macrotus californicus. Next base: position 38,789 of record VMDR010007680.1, read on the forward strand.
CGATACACATCTTTGCTGCTTCGCGTTGTCTTGCTCCTTAACGTGAAACAGAGCCGCTGACATTCGCATTGAAATTAAATTCATTCATTTAGCAAAAAGAGTGCCTTCTTTGATGAGTGGGATAATAGTCAAGCATGTATTCATAGTCTGATCCTGCCACGTCATGGTTGAACTGCAACCGTGATCTGGCCGCGGACACAGGAGGTCAGCACAGGTCAACGAGAGCTCTGCGGGAGTCAATCGACTGTATGGGATTCACAACAAAGCATTGTGTGTTTTATTATTCGTAAACTGTGTACTACATGCCCTTTCTATCTATAAAATTTTCCAATAAACATGTGTAAGTTATATTAAATTTATAATAAACAGGGTTTGTTTGTTTTTTCTGGAGAGGTGGTTTTAAACATTTGCCAGCACCATATTTTAACCATTTTTGTTGTTGTTGTTGTTTATTTATTTATTTATTTATTTTTAAAATATTTTATTGATTATACTATTACAGTTGTCCCATCTCCTCCCCCCACCCCCCTCCCTGCACACCCCTTCCCCCCACACTCCCCCTCTTTAGTTCATGACCATGGGTCCTATATATGAGTTCTTTGGCTTCTACGTTTCCTATACTATTCTTATCCTCCCCCTGTCTATCTTCTACCTACCATTTATGCTTCTTATTCCCTGTACCTTTCCCCCCTCTCTCCCCACCC
>VMDR010007681.1:0-39464 GCA_007922815.1 Macrotus californicus
GAAATGATTTACTGCCCAGATACAAATGCTGGAAACCAGTGGAAGGCGGGGGGCAGAGGCGGGGGAGGGCTCGGGAAGCTCTGTTTCCCTTTCTTTTTATTACTCGTGAAACGCTGTCCACCTCTAGTAACCATCACTGTAGCTCAAATCGTCTGGCCCAACAGGCTTTGAAACCCCATCACCTCAATTTCTAAATGGTGCGCTTCTCTGGCCTGGTTGGGCTGTGACATTATTTCCTCTGCCTTCCGAGCTCAGAAAATTACTTTTAGCAGGTCATAGTGAAGACAGGATTATTACATAATTGGAAGGAGCATGTTCCATTTTTCAGGAACCAGACGGTATTATCGGGGTGCGGGGACCTGTTTTCCTTTCTCTCCCGCCACTTATACAAGCGCCCTGTGTTCCTTTGGATAAAAACAAGACTTCTCAGCACCCAATTCGCCTCCAATTTAATGAAGTTGTTAAAGTAGCAAGACTGACAGGTTAATTATCCTTTATAAAAGGGGGACAAATTGAACTGTGTCTTTCCATCATTTTTTGATATATCAAGAAGCTCAGAGGTGCCCAGACGCGGCTCTGGTGAATAGAACCGCGAATCCAGCCTGCAACCGGGCGCTGACCCCGCTCTCCCCACTGGGGCCTCGCTAGATTGCACTTGGTTTTGTCTCACATTCAACAGATCCCACTTTATTATAAATTCAGAAGGATTTTTTTTTTCCTCCCTCTCTCCATATGTTGGCTGACAGCTCCCGTGAAATAACTGATGGCTAAATTTAAACTCTGATGAAAATTAACCCAAGTGTTAAATGCAAACAGGAGCTGCTTGGAAGAGAAGAGAGTTATCATGGTAGATGGCAAACAGTGGAAAATGTGTGTAAATTAATAGCGCCTCGCTGGTGACAACCCGTCAGGCAGTTTGACGGCTCTTGCTAGCATTTTAGTCCCACGGAAGTTGGCCAGAGGGCAGTGCGGACAAGTCCTGCTTTTCAAAAAGACCGCGGGAAGCTTGACAGGAACGCTAACTAGATCATCGAAAGTTCATGGTCAAATAAGAGAGTTTTTTTTTTTTTTTCTGCAGAGCTTTGCACTAAACAGAGTTTGCAGACAGGAGAGCTACGAATGAGATATCAAGTTGCAAGAGCAGCAAAATGATCAAAAGAGAAGGAAACCAGCGCAGTGTGATTTAAACACATGCACGCGCGCACACACACACACACACCCAAAATGGACAAATGTGCCACTGATTTCAAAGTTAATATTGAGAAATTGGTTCGGTTAAAAATAATAAGCATTTGACTTGAAACATTTCCTACTTGGAGAATAATGCTTCTCTGACTCTAAGCACTTTCCCAGAAATTACATTTGTATTTCTCATCCTTTCAGATTAAAATATGTAATTTTAGTGAAGCTCATTGAAAAGAAATGGAAATCGAATCAACTATAACTCTGTTTCGTACTGTGCTATATAGACATATATGTGACATTCATAAGACTCTAAGCAAAGAAGTTCAAGTGGTCATCCATGAGTAAGGCAATATTTTGCTTCTCTAAAAAGATAACATTAATACTGTACTATTACAGCTTAACATTAGCAGGATATAATGAATAGGCCATCGAATTGTGAAGCAGAGAAACTGCTTTCAGACCAGGCTCAGCGTCGTAACAGACCCGTGACCTTGAATGAATGAGTGAGCCTCAGTTTGCTCATTTGTAAAATGGGATTTCCTATATGCTATTAAGTAGTGAGATCAAACGAGGCTCTGAAGGTGAAAGCTGATCTTCCACCGAATGAACTAAAGAAAACTTGCATCCACCGAAGGCAGATGCTGGACACCAGGGAAGGGTTCTGAGTAGGAGGCAGTGGAGAGAACCTGAGTTTTAGGGTAAGAAAAGCAAAGTCAAGTCTAGGTTCTCTCGCTGACTGGCTGCAGGTCTTCGATCGACAGCAAAAAGGATGTCTCTCCCCCTCCTAGATTATTGCGAGTGTTGAGCACGCTAATGCATAGAAAAATGCCTTTTTTGTAAACTTCTATACAGCAGTTAGTTCTTATGTTGCCCCTCCTTCCTTCGCCTGTCTAAACCTGTCCATCAAGTGAAGGTGGACTTAAAGCAGACCTTTCTCACCTCCCAGGGCTCCGGCCTCCTTCATTCCAGGTGCTTTTCTTCAGCAGGGATCAGCAGCCTGGGGAGAGAAATAGAGAGCTGAGAAGACTGATATTTGGAAGGTCAGTGTGTCAGAAAGACAATGAAGAGTGCTAGTACAAAGCTGAGTCCCCAAAGCCCGTGCGCGACAAGGTCTGTATTTCTTTTCCTCTAAGTTCAATCGGTATCTTGAGCTTCCTATTCCTTTTTCTTGGTAGGAAACTTATCTGATAATTCCAGCTAACCTCAGTCAGATTTGCTCATTTACTTATAAATTCAGGCAAACAAGGGGTGTTCTTGGGTCTCCTCCCTCCACAGTGCCACGGCAGCCTGCCAGAGAAGGTGGGGTGTCTGGTCAACAGCTGGGGTCTTCAGTTCAAGGCTCCACTACACTAAGAAGTAACTCTACCCCACTGTTTTTCTTTTTTTAAAGACTTTACTTTTTAGGGAAGTTTTAAGCCACAGCGATTTGAAGGGGAGAGTGCAAAGATTTCCCATATTCCTCTGGCTCCCACACATGCACAGTCACATCACCATCCCTCAGCAGGGTACGTTTGTCACGACTGACGCATGAACCTGCCATACTGCCACATCATCCTCATCCTAAAGCCCATCACTTCCACTGCAGTTCATTCTTGGTGTTGCATAGTGCATGCACTCGGACAAAGGAAGAATGAGATTTACCCATCTTTATAACATCATAACGGGTGTTTCTGCCACCCTAAAACCATCCTCCGTGCTCCACCTGTTCGTCCCTCTGCCCCATCTGTTTCCTAGGTGCGTCATCTCCATATGGCTCCTAAGGCAAGCGAATGACTGCCTTCCCCTGGCTGGCCAAACTGTTCCTTCCATTTTAGCTCCTCACCCTGGTTGTGAACATCCCCGCACATCTCCCAGCTAGCTCAGCAAAGTGTCACGACTCCCTCTGGAGCCGGGCCAGGCATGGGGACTCTAAAATGCTGTTTTTCTCATTGAGGCTGCAGGATTCTTTACCCCCTCACTCCTGTCTAGGAACCCTTCAGTGATCACCATTCCGATGCCCCTTGACCATTCTCGTTGTGGGGCACCTCTACAAGGCTCATGGCCCCTGGAGGCTCCAGATGGCAGTTTGCTCTGTTCCCCCAGATCCCCAAACACCTGAAGTAAGGGATGAGAACTCACTCCTCCCTCCCTCGGGACACACATCTCATTTCTCTCCTTTCCCATCCTCCCTCTCTCTCCTCTCCAGCTGGATTTTTTTTTCCCTTGAGGGTCAGCAAGAAAAAACAAATTCTAAATCGTTGCATATCTTTTCCAGTCTTTCCTCTCTGATACCCAGATTGAGACTTTTGAACGAGAAAGGTAAGAGTGGGGTGTCTTCATCCACAATAGCTTTCTTATGCAGTGGTAGCCCACCTGCCTAAATTGCAGAAGGTCACAGACAAGCACATCAATTAAATATTTTAGATGTGGGTTCAAGTTCTGTGCACGCATTAGATAGGACACAGGGCCATGGGTGAGGCAGTAGTTGAGTAAGGAAAATAACTTGTTTGGAGAGAGAAGGGCATGGAGACAGGAGGAAGGAAATGCAGTTAATGGAACAGGAAGCTCTCCTTGAGAGTAGTGTGGGCTACGTAGGGGAAAAGAAGAAGACAAGTAGAGGGACCGGAAGTTGTGCTCAGAGAATGATGGATTTTGGTTAACTCTCCTAAGATGGGAACATTCTGAGTACTTCAGGCAAAGTGGGTCCCTGAATTGGAGGGGACGTAAAGGCTAAGGGGTATTAGGTTAGAAAAACAGCAAGTTGGTATTGCCCTGGATTTTGAGCTTACGTGATTTATTCCCTAACTCCTATGCCACCAATTATATTCACTCATAATTTTAAAACTTGTCATTTCTTGCACAGGGTCATTTCATGTGAGTTAGGCAGTTAGAGAGAGTCCTTTTTCTTGGGGTGAGGAAATGTGTCTCTTCTTGTCCTCCAGAGGAAAGTATGTATTTATATAATAAATTTTTATATGTTTATATATTTTATATATTTATATAAAATCATTTATGTAAGATCTTTATATATACAGATCTTATATAAACGATTTTAGCTATCTTTCCATGTATCTATATATTGCCAGGGACAAAAAAAGGCTTAAATACTGCATTGCAAGTTGCAACCTGCAACACTGCATTTGGATAACCCACGACTGAAGTACCTTTCCCTCCTGGAGAGGGCGTTCAAAAGGTTCACTCTACGCCACAACCCTGATTTGACTTCCTTGAGTTTCTATGCTGCCTCCCCTTCCAGTATAGGTGAAATGCATTCATAAGTTTATTGTTGGTTGAGTCAAATCAAAATTGGGAAAAGAGTTTGTCGCTTGCCAAAATCACGTAACATATTCTTGAACTTGAATGGAGTCTGAATTAATGGCTTTGTTGGATTATACATGCATTTCTCACTTAAAACTAAATTAACAAAATTAAGAGTTGATTCAAGTTTAAAAGAGAGAGAAAGGAGTATTAATCATCTGGTTATTTATCTGTCAGAAAATACTCAAAGAGATTATTTTTTTGTATATAAAAAAAAATTTTTATGTCTAAAATCTTGGCCATCTCCCATTGTACCCTGTAACACACAAAAAATTCTGCAGGACCTGGTTCCCTACCCATGTTGGAAGAGCTATAAAGCAATTGTTAAAAATCTGTGCAATACATGGGTACACAGGCAAGCCTCAAACACTTGTGCATTCTCTCATTCAGATGTCCTCACTACAAAAAACTGACTATGTCAAGGGTACTTTCTTATTCTGCAGAATGAACAGAAAGCCGTAGGCTTCTTTTCTTACAGTGCTTCCCTTCACTCTGGAGTCCTGCCTTGGATTAAAAGAGAGAAATGTACCCATATTCAACTGGTCCTACATCCAAGAAGGAGCTGAAAGGACTGTGGGGTGCAAGGGTGGTGAGGACTCCAGTGAGCAACTGCCAAAGCCAGGCTGACTTGGGCCCAGGTGCTGGGAAGCCCCTGAGCAGGGCGGAGTGATGGAAAGCTGTTGACATCTGAGGGCCCTTCCAGTGGCCTCTGCCAAGAGAGCCGGGAGGGGTTTTAGTCCTCAGAGGACCCACCTCCACATCACAGCTTGCACTAATTGGTGCCCTTGCTGGCGCTCACGGCAGGGAGCCGGAGATTGGCACTGAGAGTCTGTGCTGCTGGGCAGCATGAGCCGGGACCTCCGGGTGGGCCAGGGGCTGCAGGAGCCTGGAGGGTGCAGCAGACCCAAGGCTGACTCAGCTTGTTCAGCACTCCCATGCAGGGTCCTCCAGAGTCTGGCTCCAAGCGTTTGCAAGGAGTCTTCTATTTTTAAAACCAAAGCAATGATTCCATGGGAAGTGTGAAAAGGGGACCTTAAAAAAAGAAAGGTGCAGTACCACCATATTTCTGTAAAGATCCCAAGGCCTTTAACTCTTCTCCATTACCGCCTTCCATTAACTAAGAGAAGAAAAACCAAAATCACATATGACAGAGCAAGCACCTTGTATCTGTGCTGGCCACATCATATGCATGTGTACACATGTGTATTTGCCTGCCTGTCTGCCTGTCTGTGTATCTACCGTGGTCCCATGTGAAGACCCGAGTAATTACAGAACCATATCCACACAGAAGGAAGGTGTGCAGGGTGCTGCTGGGTGCAGGGGAGGCATCACCAAAGGGGGATCCGGAATGGCAGCCTGTAGGAATGATGCTTGAGTGATACTGAAGGAAAACACCTCTTCATCACATTAAGGAGCGGGGACAACACGTTCTCAGGATCAGGTGGGCCTGTGCCAAGGACACGGGTGTCGACCAGCCAAGTATGTTCAGAGCAGTGCGCAGAGATTTGTGTGGCTGTGGCGACAGGTGTGAGGAGGTGGCAGGAAGCGAGCACAGAGGTGGATCCTGAAGGCCCGGGAGGAGAGAGACGGGGGTGGGTCCCGCACGGCCTGTTAGAAAGCTAACAGGACATGGAAGCTCAAAGTGCTCGACTTCTTGTGGGAACACTGAGAAATGATTCAAAGACAGACAGACTCTGAAAAAGATGAGAAGAGATTGGGCCTGTGGAGTGGAGAAGAATGAGCTTCTAAGTCAAGAGGATACTTGGGCGTGGCTGGGGGTGGGAGGTCAAGTACATGACAGGGCATGGTGAGAGGTGGGGGCAGTTTCAGTTAAGCTCTGGATCCAGACTGTGTATTAACTCACACATGGTTACCTGCTGGGCACAATCGACAATCAACTAGACATGGTCATCATGGAGATGCAGGTGCTCATCGAATGCATGGGTAGACTATAAGATGAACAGAGCCTAAAATGATGGGCCTGGTAAAGTGACGTATGGCCAACATCACTACTGCACACTCCTAACCGGGAGCCTGCGTCCCTCTGGACTGGGGACGGCACAGCCTGCTGTCCGAGTGTGCAGGGACGGTCATGGTGTCCTGTACTGGTCAGTGTGAGTATAACATGACTAACACGGTGCCCCTCTACACACTTCTCCCCAGAACTCCACAGGGAACGCTGGGTTCCCCCTCCTTCAGGGGTCTCCAACACTGGATACCGGTTAAGAGGGCAAAAGCCCATCTTTTGAAGTCACCACAGGATCCCAGATCTCTGGGACTCCCCTGGCTGCTTGGGGCTCCTTCAGAGGCATTTTTGGGGTGGGGAGAATGGGAAGAGCAAGGATCAGATCATGGTACCTCCAGTTTCCTAGGGCTTCCAGAACAAAGTGCCACAAACTGAGCCGCTTAAACAACAGAAATGTGCTGTCTCACAGTCCTGGGTGCTAGAAGTGTGAGATCAGGATGTCAGCAAGGCCATTGCCCTGTCTCCGGAAGGCTGGGTTCTACCCCTTTGTCCTCGCTCAGGTGGTCCCTGGGCTCATGGAAGCATGATTCCAGTGTTCACACAGCATGCTCCCTGTGGTACTGCCTCTATGTCATTTCCCCTTTTTCTAAGGACAATAGTCTTATGCAGTGAAGGGTCCCTCCCTCTACTCCAGTGCAAGCTCATCTCAACTAATTACATCCGTAAATGACTCTCTTTCCAAATAAGGCCACATCCTGAGGTTCTGCAGGTTAGGCCTTCAACATATGAATTGGGTGGGGGTGGGCAAGTTCAACCCAGAACAGTCTCAGACAAGGCCAGTCTGTGCCTGCAGCTCTATATGTGGGTGCAGTGGCAACAAAGTGCTCAGAGGACTCCTGAGTGGCTAGGCCAGAGTGAGGTCACCTTTCACGTCTGTGACCCAAACACGCAGATTTGACTACTTCTTAAACCCACTGCTACATTCTCACTGAGATAGCCATGGGAGAGAGAGTGTAGCAATTACTAAACTTCCAGAACCAGCCAGGAAGACAGCAGGGGCGAAATGAGGAAATAAGTGGCCCGGCCACTGAGCAACCCACAGAGCAATCCACTGAGCGATCTGCTGAGCAATCCACTGAGTGATCCACTGAGCGATCCGCCGTCCCTGCAGGCACCACAGTAACGTCAGCGCCGGAAAAGTGAATAAAAGGAGGACGAGAACCTGCTAACGTGCTGTTAGCTCGCTGCTACAATGCGCTGTGACATTCCCGTCCTACAGCCTGTGGAAGTGGTTAACAAATCCCATTACAGCATTTACGGAACACCCCCTGGGCTGCAGAGCTCAGAAACGGCCCGGAAGGTGGAGCCCAGGTGGGAGCGAGACCGAGAAGCCCCTGTGGGCTCGTCCAAATGACCTAACCTTTCCCAGCTCCTCTGTCCCCACTTGGAAGAAGAGAGCAATGATGATGCAAGAACACATGTGCATCACAGCCTATGGGACAGAAACGTGTAAAAAAGAGAAAATCAGTTAAAAGCTAAAAGGTATATAAACTAAGATAATTGGACTAGAAAGCTCTTGCTTCTTCCCATGATGCATGACTTTGAGCCAAAACATGTTTCTCCTTTCTCCAGGGTTTCTCCAGAGTTCACAGAGATCAAAAACCTTTGAATTTTTTTACGGGGAATAATTTTGTAGAAACCACAGTAAGCTTAAAAGGACATCAGCAAACATGTATACTCTGCCTATGTTGCAGTTGGATTTAAAGAATCGGACGATTTCTACATTGCTCCTACAACAGACAGAACGGTGCGAACATCCAGCAGCTGGGCCATTTTCTCAGAGACCAGAGTCACTCAAAGCACCTTCAGCAGATGGGAAGAGCTTAGGGCACTGCAGGATCTCACATGGGTACAGTCCCATTCACATCCCAGGGATCAGGCACCAGGAAGGACTTTCTCACTGGGCTAGTTACAGGGTGAGATAAGGTCAGGTCCACACAGTTAGGTATAAACAGACCAACAGAGTGGGATGGGGAGGGAGTTTGCCAGGCCTTGTGTTTAGGGGGGGAGGAAGGGGACAGGAAGGGAACCTAGCAGAAATGCGGAGGTCCAGAAAACTTGGCTGAGCCACTATGAATGGCACTGGACCCTCTACATTTTCCAAAACCTTTGCTTTGTTCCTGGACTCAAAACAACCTCTTTTCACAGAGGGAACGTGAGTACAAAGCAAAATAATGAAAGCGGAGTGGTTAAGGGTGCCCAGCAAGCCCTTCCTAGGGGCTTCAGTGGGGTGGCATCAAGGCCATGTCCAAGTCCAGGCATCAAGCTCCTCCTCTTTCCCCCCTCCCAACTTTCCCAACAACGCTGACCATGGAGGTTAGGCGGCATGCACTATTTCCAGGACTTTAGGTACCTATCCTGGTATAAACCAGACCACAGGAGTCACACCCTAAGACCAGAATGTCATTTAACTTCCCCAGGAGGCCTGAGGGACCACGGAGACAGTTTAAGGTACCAGAGACTGTAGTGGGGACAGGGGTGGCCTTATCCAACCTTAAACATCTATCTGCTAATTCAATAGTTCAAAGACGCCTGAGTCCTAGGTCCATCCCGATTGGATTTGCCTGGAGGCCCCCATTTTCCAGGCCCATCTATTCTTCTTTTCTGTATGATCAGTAAATATCACTGAAATACTAACCACCATTTCTTTTTGGGGGGAGGTGTCTTATTTTTTCCTTGAGCCCAGGTCTTTGTTGAAATCTTGAGACACTACAGAATGAGCAAGAACTGGGTTCTGGGGCCAGAAGAGATGAAGATTCTCTAAGAAGACTGAGCAGGGAAGTGATGAGTATGTGGGTATTGGCGGGCCCTGCCCCTTGCCTTGCTGTCTTGAGGAAACGAGACAGGAACAGAACGATCCCGATGAACCTGGGTGTCAACAGGCTTGATGGAGCCTGAGATGGCCTGCAGAGCTTCCCCAGCCTGGCCCAGACTAGACTAACAGCAGTATGTGTGAGCAGGGCCTGGGAGTAAGAACTATGGGAGTGGCCACTGGGGCCCCCACCCCCAGGAGCAAGCTGCATGGACCACTGACCAAGGCCTGAGGAATGATGGACTTCTCAGCAGAGAGCCGTGCTGACAGATGACAAGAGGACTGGAGGTCCCTGCCTTGGAACTTTCTAAGCCTCTCCCATTTCCATGAACTCTGGAGGAAGGAAGGATGCTGAATGAGATCAACTTTCCATCCCTCCAGCAGGGCATGACCAGAACGCAGATGTAAGCTCAGTTACGGAAATGTAAAGTTAGGTGTCTTGCACACTTGGGCTTGCAAATGGAGATTCACTGGGGGTGGGGGGAGAAACGGTCTCTCAGTTTCCGTGCCTTTCTCTTTGTCTCCGTCTCTATCAACATCTTCTTGTCACAAAGAAGATATTGATTATGCAGAAAGAGCAAATGAAATGAAATGTGGGCCTGGCTGTGCAGGCCACTGGCAGATGAACTCACTGTTACAGTGTATCCGGAGCTCTCCGTGCCCCTAAGTGAAAGGAGGTGTTTCAGGATCGTGGCCCCCCATCCCTGCCCCGCCCCTGCTCCACAGGCTACTCATCTGTGCCGAGGGCCCCGCTCATGGCCTGTGGGCCCTGCCCCTATCCCCCCCGCGCTCCATCTGACTGCCCAGGCAACGGACACACCACCTTCCCCAGGCTCTCCAGCACATTGGGCTGCTCTATCTTTTCCCCTCCCAGCCATCTGTTCCCGCTGCTCCGACAGCCTCTCCGCCCACCCGCGCCAGGGCCTGTCTGAGCAGGAGGGTGTGGGGGTCTCTGACGAGGGGCCGGCCCCTCCACCATGCTCAGCCCGAGGAGAGCACCAGCTGTCTGGCTTCATTTGCATTTTCCTCTCCCAAATAATGAAATTAGCCATGAGTTTCCCGAGGTGATGCAAGACACAAATGTAGGCTGGATGTGTCAGTGTGTGATGGAGAGGGAAGGAGAAGGTTAGGGAAGCGTTTGGACAGCAAATCGGCAGTGCCGAAACCGAAAGGAAAATGAGAACACATTTTCCTGGAGATGTACCTTTTAGCTCAGTGCAAAATGAACCTTTTGAGCTGAGAGGAAAGTCAGATGAAGCCTTTACAAGGTAATGATCCCCCCTCTGGGGTGAAGGCACAAGCCTTTTACGAACAAACAGAAAAAGGTATCAGCTAAGGCTGAAGCAATTCTCAGTTACTGAGCACTTCTTTGGCCAGATACGGAATTGCCTTAAAATGATCACTTTTGTTGGGGTGCAGAGGCCAGAAAGCCAGGCAAGGCAGCTGAATTATCGGCGAGGTGCAGAAGTTAACTGCTTTCTTCTCTGAGCTGTTGTTTGAACCCTTCTGATTACAAATAAAGTCAGACTCCCTTCATTTGTCGGGAGGGTTTGGTTACCAGCTCTGACTGGTTCCTCAATTTGCCATTGCTTTGTCATGCTTCTAAACTAACTAGTTAGTGCTCATCCCTGAGGTGAATATACAAATTCTTGGAGACTATATACTATATGCTCCCATCTCCTCATCAGCCCTGTGTCTTTGTGTGGCCTCTCCTCTCTACAGGGTTAGCTACCAGTGATTGGATTCAGAGCCACCTTCATGCTGTATGTCATCCCTGTCCTTAACTGATGATACCTACAAAGACCCCGTTTCCAAATAAGGTCACAATCTGAGGTTCTCGGTGGACATGAATTTTGGGCAATGCTATTCAGCCCACCCCAGACAGCCAACAGTTTCTGGACCAGAGGAGTGAGAGGTGTGAGAGGAAGCCATCAGAGGTATTTCCCCAGATTTTAGCCTGGACAGCCAGACGGATGGAGCTGCTGTTTGCTGGGAGGGGGTGATGGCAGGAGGAGCAGCTTTGCAAAAGACGTGGCATGAAGAGTGCCATTTGGGTCACGGTAAGTGTGAGAAACCCTTCGACATCCAATGGAGACATCGAGTCAGCAACTGGACGTGCAAGTCTCCCCGGAGTAGCTAGTCTTGATGTCATCATGGACTCATTTCAAGCAGAATGGGGCATTTTAAAGCTCTTTATGTTTTGGAGAAACCAAAAGCATGAGATGTCTTTAGAATGTCCTGAAAGTCATGCCAGCCTCTGCCATTTTCACAGACTGCCAATTTCATCAAGAACTCCAGGTCCATTGCCCCTGGCCGCTTTCACCTTCCGCTGTTAATTGTTCAACTACAGGCAAGCTGTGAATTAGTCTTGGCCTCAGTTTCCTCATCCATAAATTGGGATGAAAATAACATCTATATTACAAGAGTTTTGTAAGAGTCATATGACATATAATAATTTATATAAAGTGCTAGTGGTAAAATAAAGGGGCATATGGGATCATACTCTTGAACAGTAGGGAAATTGGGGCTTTTGTCGATGCCTGCACTACTAGAGGTTAGTTCCTAGACATTTTTACCTCCAGAACTCACAAAACACGGTGGACCTGTCTGATTTCCCAGTGGAAATACAATAGACTTCTTGGGAACACAGGAAGGAGATGTATATCCTGGAGCCCCGAATAGGCAAGGTACCAAGAGATGGTTTGCCCAAATAGGGACATTTACAAAGAGATAATCACAAAGTATGATGGGTTGTGGGGACCACTGGAGAGCCGTTAAGAATCACAGGATCTGGTTGGGGAAGACACATCTCAGTGGAGCTCTGGCCACAGCAGTCACGCGAAGGGGACTCTGGGTTTGGGGAACCTCGTGATCTCACAATGGAATCCTGCTGCCTGTCACGACACCACACCACAACTCAAAAGCGAAGAGCCGAACTCTACAATGACAGCTTCTGAACACATGGAGGCACCAAAATCAAATGACTGCTGATGCCAGTTGGATCAAAATGAAAATGAATGATACACGTAACAACGCTCCCCTCGGAGAAGTCTTACGCCCAAATCCTAAAGTAGGAAGAGCACCGATAGGCGCTCCGGCCCTCTCTCATGGTCCCATGTGCACTGATGCTCGAGGCTGCAGATTTTCCTATATGAGCACATGGGAAAACCGGGCTTTAAATGGGATGTTTTCCTGTGAGTCATTTTGAAATAGGGATTAACAATAATATCAGTGATAATGTTCTGTTTGATTGAGATGAACGTCGATTTCTTCCAAGTTTCATTCATGGAACTGGCCACTCCGAATCCTTTATCCAGAACAGGTGCAAAATGTACCCATCAAACTTGTAGGTGCTGGGGGTACACCTGGAAGGCCACAGATGTGACCACCGGGAAGGGAGGTCCTTCCCTGGGTTTCCTGTTCCTGTCCCTCGTCCCCGGCTCCCTCACTGTCATCACTGAAAAACACAATTTCTTCCTGACAGCTCTTCACATCATTCAAAAGTCTGGGTCAGACACTTATCAATTGACCCGGTGTTGAGGGTAGACACTCATTTCAGCATCTGTCAATAGCCTCTTTTGATCCATTTAGACCAGAGCCCGCATCCCGGTGGTGATTTACGCCGACACGTGCATGGACTTTTAAAGACAGAAACATTTGCAGAACTCCAGAAATCAGCTGCCTTGTATATAGCTGCTGCCTTTGCCTTCAAACAAAGAACCCCGGAGAGGAGATGGTGCCGGGAGAATCATCATACCCAAGACCCTGCCCACAGTGCCAGGCCTGGAAGCCGTGGTACGGAGGGGCTGGAGGGTGGAAGCCCAGTGTTCCCTCGTCAACTCTTGTGTGGCCTGCGTTCTTGCACTCATCGGACTGGGAAGGCCTCCGCCAAGTTAGCTGATCTAACTCCTGGGCTACCAGGCTGTGGAGGCATGTATACAGAGGCCAGAGGTCACAGCTAACCTAGAAAGTCCCTGGGAAAAGTGCCCCAAAACGCAGGATATGGGGTCAGGGAGCAGTGTCCCCCTGGCCTGGTCTAGCCTGTTCTCTCTCCCCTCCGGATTGGCAAGGCATCAGGAGAGGCGCCCCACTGGAGCTCAGGTGCCCTCTCCCCAGGCCCCCCTGGATCCTCACAGGCATAATGCACACTGCACTTTCCCAGGTGTTTGTCACCAAGCTGCCAATCCCTCCCTCCTTGTGAGACAGGAAAAGAAATGTGACCATGGAAGAAACGCGGAGGGGCCGAGGAAATTTTCCTGACACGCTCCCGCTGTGACACCATGGCGGCTGAAGAAGGCCTGTCATTGGGCTGTCAACCTCTAACCTCCCCCAGACGCGTTTTGAAATGAAGTGAAGAGAATTGCTGTGTGGTGCCGCCGCCTGCTTCCAGGCCTGCGTGTCTGTCCTTGATGTCAGTCAAGGTAGTTAACTGGCACCCATGGTGCCTTCAGAAAAAACCCTCCACAAAGTATCCGTAATGACTTGAGTTAGGATGGCTAGCTCTTGTCAGGTAATGACTTTTTGACATAATGTATTGTTTACCTAGGCAACGCTCTCTTACTTGCATTTTAATGAGCCTAATTAATAATAAGTTAGGAGTCCTCAGCTATTTCTTCACAGCTGGACCATATGCACTAATTACACTGAGCACGCAAACCTAAAATAATTCATTTGGTCGGAAGAAAGAGTTTAAATAGAGAGAGAAGCTTGGTTTGTGTGTATTTTTGCTTCATCCCCCTTAAGGATGTCGACTGCGAGAGCAGAGCAATTTGCAAATAATCATGGCGGACGTCATCTTGGAAAAGGAAGTTCTGCTGGCGTTGTGCTGGCGGGAGCTTTTGCGGGTCAGCGCTGCAGGAGTGGCCGTGAGGAAGTGACGGGCAGGCCTGCTAGGAACACCCTGTGGACACACCCCACACGTAAAAACCCAGAGTAGTTCTCACGTGGGAGAACAAACACCAGTGGCAGTGGAGGGTAATCGGTTGATGGAAATATTTCAGTTTCAAAGAATGAAGAACTTGCGAAGGGCTGTTTTGGAGCTTAGGAAACTGTTTTAGGTGCCATACAGAGCATGCATCCTTAAGGTTAAGCTCCTACTTTCTACTTTCCTCATTTAGAATCTTAGAAACTAAAATAAGTGTTTGGAATCAAGGCGAGGCAGCAACTCTAATGAAGGCAAAATGCCAGGTAACTAAATAGATTTCCCGAGAACCACCAGACGCCTCTGCTCCCCACTTGACCTGGCTGGAAGAAGTGCAGGGGACCCCGACGGCGACCTTTCTTGGGAAATTGTGAGAAAACCCTCGTCCCAGAGGGCATTTGGTTCTATTAGCACCCAGACACAGAGCTGGGGACACTTTAGGGTGACGACTGGACTCTTGCGGGCAAAGGCATTGGGACACCCTGAGCTGAGGTGCAGCTGATACAGGAAAGATCATCTGTGACCTGTCATTGATTGCCTGAGCTCTGAGTCCGTTATTAATTAAAAAAAAAAAAAAAAGCAGTTTAGCTTTTCAGTTGTGGAAAGATCCAGGAGGAAATGCTCCAGCGAATGTGTGGCTCGTAATCCCTGTCAAGTCTCTTCCAGAAATCAAAATCACAGCTCGAGCACGAAAGCTAACTACCTGGAGTGGGAGAGAGAAACTTTGGCGTCGGGGCTGTATGAGGACAAGTGGTTCTCCTGGAGTGGCTTTTGGACCTCACCGGTCCCCACCCACCCATGTTTTAACAAGACATAGTTCAAAGCAGTCAGAGACGATCTGAGCTAATTGGTTGATTCAGCAAGAAACCTGGGAAAAGGTGAGGCTGGGGCTGGAGGCGCCCGGCTGGCAGGGCCAGCAGATGCTCTCCAGCAAGGGCCGTGGGGTGGAGGTGCACCCTGCCAGGCACCATATGTGTGACGGGCAGGACGGCGAGCGCAGGAAGGTGACAGACTGGCTCTCGTTTGCAGGGAAAGAAACTTCCCTTGGAGTAGACACAAGTGAAATAACGTCCACAGATCAGGCCCATTTTCAGTTCTGCTGGCCACTGGGCAGGACTTTCCCTGCTGCAACCCCCTCCTGCCTCCCCAAGGAGGAAGAAAGACTACACCTATCCCCGTCGTCCCCCAGGGCTCTCAGAGACACCCGGGGGGAACTACCAGATGTAGGACACAAGCACCAGGCCCATCTGCAGGCCCCCTCCTCGGGCCCTCCTAGTGTCCCGCGGGTAGCGGTGTGACTAGTGGACCACGCAACTAGGTCTCAAACTCATGTCTTTCTGTCTCCATGACCAGCTCTGGTTTCGGCCTGCCTTCTTGAGTTTGGGTCAGAGAAACTCAGTAAAACATCATTGGAAAGGGCTCTCTTTCTGATAGGACAGGTGTCACTCCCAGGACCATGCTGGTCCCCAAATATATGCCAAGCATCCCTCTTACTGCCTCTGCGGGGAACTTCTTTCTATGGCCAACCCCCTTGTCTCGTCTTTGCTTTGAAAACCTACTGTTTGAAATCCCCACTTAATTTCTTCTCTTATACCAAAAAAAAAAAAAAAAAAAAAAAAAGATGCTTAAAAAGCTGTTCTAATGTCAGATAACAAAGTGACCTTTGAGAGCGGGCGGGTAGATGGTGGTTTGGAAGACTGAACTCACCAAGGGACCTCCAGCAAATTGCTGGATGTGGCTTCTAAGTAGAAACCATTTGTGCCTTATTTATTATCACCACAAGCGAAATGTATTTACCAAGTACACATGTGACTGCAGAAGAACGAGGTGGCTGAGAAGTCTCAGAGGCATGTGCTCTGACCCTCAGGGCTCAGTCTCTGCATGTGGGAAGTTACTCATCAGTCGCCCCCCACCCCCAGACATTGCTGTTGCTGTCGTTGCAGATGATTGGGCACCAGAGACACCTACTGAGCCATCATTTCCAAAGCGTAGCATTGCCCTGGATCATCTCAGCTGTCCGTCTCATTTAGGCTTACACGTCGCCATTCACCCACAGATCCGAGGCCACTAAGTGACTCTACACAAGTAGAAAACGCTCGTTTTGTACTTTGCAGGACAACGGAACTGTGAGCAATGAATGGTGGGCTGAGTGTCACTTACTGAGATGAAAGGCTGGCCGTCAGAGTCCTGGCATCTACTACAGCCACTCCCAGCTCCCTTCCTCGGCCCCAGCACTAACTAGCTCCTTCTCTAGTGTTCCCTGCCTGGGGGTCAGCCTGAGGTAGCTCCAGGGAAAGGGTTAATATGATCCAGTCCTGGGGGTGGGGTGGAGAGAGAGAGATTGAGAGAGAGAGAGAGAGAGAGAGATCATCTGGGATTGAGCCAAAACTGTAATTTCTCTTCTTCAATCTCAGCTGGAGGAAGTCTTGGGGCTCAGAATTTTGCTGTCCCTGGGAGCACGGAATTGGCAAATACAGAACTTTTGCTTCTAGGGAAACACAAGGTTAGGTTCCTGAGAGCCTCTGGTCACCACATTTTCAACCTTGTTTTGTGTGGATTCTGTTTAAAGGCACCTTATTGAATATTGTTGGTTCATTACCACGGAGCTCACAGCCAACAGTCCTATAACTTAGGCCTGAACAAGCCCATCTAACACGTGTTTTTTTCTGTAAGGTACATCACTTTGCTTCATATGCTTGGGGACACCAGACAACACTTCGGCTCTACACTTGGGATCCATTCCGAGCAGCAAAATCACTAAGAAACAGCACAAAAATATGAAAAGGGTGGCACTCACTAGACCATGAAAAGAACACTTGTTTATCCTGTACCAGAACAGAAACCAGAAGACACAGTGTCACATTGCCCATCTTCAAGTGACTGTTTTCTTGCCACTCTGTGCATGGCCTCAATGCTCACAGGACACCACGGGAATTCATTTAGAGGTTACAAATAAATTTTAGTGAGTAGGTGAATTCACAAATACAGAATCCATGAGTAATGAAGACTGACTGTACTTTACATAAAATGGTATGCCTGAAAAAGTAATTTAAGAGGGAAGGCTGTTACAGGGCCTCCAAGTACAAAACCTTGTCATATGTTTTTTAAAACAGTGGTAAAAGGTATCATTTGTGTTTATGCCAAAGGGAACCTTTTCAGAGGCAGAATCAAATATGCTGGAGATTAGGGTTCAGCGATATTCACTTGTATATCTGAAGGCTATTGATTACTTGTCTAATTTGTATCATTTCTCTTGGCTCCCTGGACAAATTGAGCTGTTTGGCCATCTGATCTGCCCTCAATTATGCATTTTACAGTCTCATTCTTTCAGGCTTTCCCAATGCACAGAGGGCCCTAAGCTCTTTCCAACCTGCCTTACTTTTCTCGCGTGATTCTGCTGGAAGAGTGTGGACTCGTGGTCTGCCTCATGCCTTTGTACCTCATGGTCCCAGCCTGCCTGGAACTCAGTACTTTCCCAGAATCCACCAGGGCAGACTGATCTCAACAGGGTGATGAGCTACAGCAGGGTGGTGGGTAACCCAGCCCGTCTTGGGGTGGGCTTCTGAGGCACAATGTTAGATTATTCTATTTCTGTGTTTATGAAGTGGTGATGACATGAACTGCCTTCCTCCTCATGGGCTGTTCTTATTAGACCGGAATAAAGTGGAAGGTGTTGGAGGTATTTGTAAACTGTAAGTAAATAATGAGATTATTAAATTTATCTGGATTCTTCGCTTCTTTTCTTACCCTTTTCTCCCTGTCTCTGAGGCTTTCAACCTTAGAAAAGGAGCTCAAACTCTGTAAGCCCTTGGCATTATTTTGGGAATGTTTATAGTCAAATAGAAGGGAATATAACCCTTCTGACTAAACCCGAGGTTGGGAGATTCTTCTCTTTATTGGGCCAGGAGGGATGACCATGGGCTTGGTCTTGACTTTTTTTCTCTTGTCAAACAAGCTCTTGGGTCTTCTGAGTTAAAAACAATGCTTTTACGGCAGCAGCATGTCATAAAACACCAATCCAAATGGGCATCTGTCACCATCAGCTCTCACACACTCACAGTGTGCGAGAGCCCTGCCTCGCCCCGGATGGGATGGAAATGTCAAGTCAGGATCCCCGGCTTCAAAAACAACATGCTAATTAAATATCTTGAGAAAAGTTCCAAATACTTCTTGTCAACTAATTTTATTTTTAAAAGTGATTTAGGCAAAGGAATTATTCAAGCAGAGTTTTGGGTGTCTAGGGAACTCCTGATAACTTTTCCTAGTGCATGTTTGCCAACCGGTAGCCAGGTGACATCTAAGGACAGTGTAGGGTCATGAAGCAGAACAAGTGTTCATGAGAATTAGATACAACTCTGCATGCAACAGCTCCAAGACTAGTCGCCTGCCCCCAGGACATGACCAAAAAATGAAAGGTTCCCTAACCTTTGTTAGCCCCAAATGGAACTGTTCAGAGTGACATTGTTCATGGGGTCACATTCACTTACATCTTTTTTATTTTTAGGAAATAGGCCCTCACTAAGTATTGGGGATAAAGATAAAATAGTATACAATGCCCTGGCTGGGGTGCCTCAGTGGATGGAGTGCCAGCCGGTGAACTGAAAGGTTGCCAGTTCGATTACCAGTCAGGGCACATGCCTGGGTTGTGTGTCAGGTCCCCAGTTGGGGGCGTGTGAGAAGCAACTGATTGATGTATCTCTCACACATTGATGTTTCTCTCCCTCTCCTTCTCCCTCTCTTCTCCTCTTTCTAAAAATAAATAAAATCTTTAAAGAAATGGTATATACTTTCTGTCCTAATGGAGCTTGCAACCTAGTGAATGGAATCCAAGGACAGATCATAGGACATTACAAATCGAGTAGAACTTTATTTGGAGAAGAACGTTCTTCAGAACGTCACTTCGGCAGCTTATTTCAGTCACTTCTCTGTGGACGTTACACGGTGAAGACAGGAGTCACACGGTACATTTATTTGTTTTCCCACAGAGATCTTTTCTGAAAAATCTACTGAGTTCTGCCAGAAGAAAGTCATGGCATGTTGTAAGTTTAATTATGTTCAATTCATTAACACAATTAGGGCTGTGAACAAATTTATTGACAGAGCCAGAATCACTTAGTAGCAGGCAGTAAGTTATAGATGAAAAACCTCATTGTAGGCCTCTAAGCTCCAGGGATGAGAAATGGCAAATTCATCTTCGGTTCCTTGGAACAGTTCTAAGAGACCTGACCAGAGGTTGCCACTGGTAATTCATTGCAAGAATTGTTCATATTTAAAGAATGGTTCTCAGGTCCCTTGGAACATAAATCGAATCTTTTGGAAATACTACTTTTCATTTTAACATAATAAGGGATGCAGACAGGGAAATTGGGAGAATATAGATTTGATTTTAGCTAAGCGGAGCTGGCCTCCCTCACAAACAGGCTGGTGTCTCGTTTTTCTTTTCTGGTGAAGGCCAAAGGGGTGCTGCAGGTTGGGAAAAACCTAATGCACAACACCCTTTCTTCTGAATCCATCCTTTCCAGCTATATTTGCAGAAACAAGTGGTGAGGAACCTGAGTATATGAAGCGAATTTCACAAAGAAAGATTTTACGATCCTGGTTAGTTTTAAGAATATTCTTTTGGACGAGAGTCAATTTGTCAATCATCAGGCAAACAATTTTTAAAGAGGCCTCAATAAAGTACTAATTTTTTAAAAGCTTTTAAAAAAAAAGCCACATAGAAATAGCAGTATTTTCCAGCCAGAATTTTTTACTTTCCCCGAACCATGCTTAGTTGACATAACATCCTTGGAAATTTGAGTCTCAAAGAAAAGTTTTGCATGTACGTTTTTGGTAACCAAGGCCAGGGCAGATTCCTCAGCCATCGTTTACTTGCATCTATGACTTCCACTTTCCGACTGTGGGCCTGAGACACGAAACAGCGACTAGACCTGCATATCTTTGTGCAGAGGTCTAGGAGTGAATCCCACACTCTGACAACTTAATAGTAGGTAAGTAACTCTACTGACCTTGAGCATGTTTTGAGTGTTTCTGTGCCTTAGTTTCTGCAGCTATAAAAAAAAGGCCACAATAATTTTGCCTCGCACAAATATTTGCTTTAAGCTGAAATCAGATATATGAAGAAGAAACCTGAAAATAGTGGCTGGTCATAAGTGCTCACGAATGGTAGCAATTATCATCACATACAGCCAATCCCACCCCTGAAGGCAGGGCTTGCACTTTCAACTGCTGCTTCCCCCCATCCTGGAGCCCAGTAAGCAGTGAACCTGGGATTCCTGTGTTACTTCCCAGCTGCTCTCTGCTAATCCTCAGATAAAGTATTCACATGGACCACTACCTCATTATCTTTACAAAATCGGAGACCTTTTCACTGGAAAAAACCCTCTACTTTATACCCCTGACACTAACGCAGTTTTTAAAACTTCAGCTGACATGCAGTGCCATTTAGTAAGGAGACAGGAAGTAGGATTATGGATGGAAAGGTAGACAGGTGGCCTTAGGCATTCAGTCATGACCTGGAAAATATACCAAACATGTAGAAATAGGAAGCCATGTTCATAGCAGAATCTGATCTAGAAAAAAAATCACAGGGGCCACTGCACCCGGGCGAGCAGCAAGTTGGCAGGCCTTTGTTACACTGCGCGTGTGAGTTTCGGGCAGTGGTGGGGAGTAGGTGAGCTGGCATCCCCCATACGACCTGCCTCGTAGCACCGAGCCAAGGCTGAATGTTGAATGGTAAAGATGAGTAAAGTAGTTCAGGAGCAGAGAGGTGCCATCATATTAGAGAAAATCAACAGAGATCAATGAAAATGATTCCGGGACTGAGAGAATTGATTTTTGGGAAAAGATGAAGATACATAGGATGCAGTTTGACACAGAGCCAAGGAGGAATGCGATAACTGGATGGTCCAATGAGGTGCACAGGACCCTGCTCCAAAGACGTTCTTTAGGGAAGTGGGAACATTCCCTCTGGTCTCTGAGGGTACAGTGTTCTCCAGGAAGTGGTGGGGAGCCCTGCCACCAGACGTATCGATGACTCAAGTGGCCAGAAGCTTGCTGATGGCAGAATTTGGTGGCAGGCCAAAGAAGTGGACAAAATGATCTCACATGTTTTTATTTTCTCAAGGTAATTTTAGCAATTTCTGGGAAAAGATTAGATATGGTGGCAGACTTTGGATTCCAACCAATCTCCTATTTCCAGGTGGGCGTCCTTCAGACTCTCCAAGACCACATAATTAAAATTAGGGAAAGAGGGATAACTGAAACTTTCGATTTGATATATCTCTGTCCTTAAAACAAATGCACACACACTGTATGTGTGCAGGTATAGACACAACTGCAGTATAGACATGTACCTCCAAAACAGATGGATACACGGTGTACCCAGAGATATGTAACTATATCAACTGAATGCATTTAGTGACGCACCATTCTTTCTAAAATTGAGGTGGATGATGACAGAACCCCTGAGTGAATTACCTCGGTCTTTTGTTCTGGCAGTTTCCAGAAACGGCTCCTGTGCCAAGTATGAATCATCTTTTTCTGGCACTGAGAGAGCTGTTTTCAGCACGGCCACGTTGTGTGACCATTACTCTTCAGGCATCGCAAGCATCCGAGGGAAAGGCATGATCCAAACCAGTTCACTCAGAGTGGCACGAGGACGCAGCTTCAGGCCACTTCATCCCACCTAGACAGTCTTCCCCAAAGTCACAAAACGTCCTACTACAGTCCCTGAGGGAGAAAATCTCTCTACGGATACATTGGAGAGGGGCGGGGAGCACGGAAATGGCTTAGATACACCCTGCTGGTATAAAGCTTCCTTCCTATATGTATTGTAACAATGGATGGATGTAATAAACATAAAGACTTTTGTTTATATTATAAAAATATATATGCCCTATGTTTGGCTGCTACTGCTCACACTTCCCACAAAGTGCCTCAGACCTTTAAGAACCACTCACATCGTAAAACGCGTGGAGAAGGAAATGACTACGAGGACACGTCAGGGACACACACTGGTCTGCGTGTTTCTGACGCCGCAGCTGCACATTCATTGTAGGGTATCCCTTAGATTTACTTTCCTCGTTTTTGACAGCACGCAGGGGCTCAATGCGCCCCTTTCTCACCGCTCTGGGACTGAAAGGGAATTTGACTTACCTCTCAGGGGAACAGCGTGTTGGACAGGCACCGAACAGCTTTCCCAGCAGGCCGTGCAGTGTCGCTACGCCTGGAAAAGGGCTCAGCACCTCGCAGCAGAGATGAATATGGAACCGATGGCCCTGCTGTCCTGGTCGCCTGGGTCAAATGCATCAAAGCCACCACTGGACCCTGGACACGTCGTTGCTGGCAGACCTCCTATGGCATTGTTTGCAGTTTCTTCAGGGGACGTGTTTTGCCCTGGAAGGAGCTAAATGTCACTGTCTGTAATTAAATAGTAAGGCAACAAAACAAAACAAAAATAGCCATCCTGCTCTCAAGTGTCTCTAGGAGAGAAGCGCAGCAATTGCCCTGTGAATACGCAGGCCTCGGGAGGCAG
This sequence comes from Macrotus californicus, assembly GCA_007922815.1. Lineage (NCBI taxonomy): Eukaryota > Metazoa > Chordata > Mammalia > Chiroptera > Phyllostomidae > Macrotus > Macrotus californicus. The sequence goes on from VMDR010007681.1 coordinate 22,778, forward strand.
GCCCAGGTACCTCGAGCAGGATCGTTGAACGCAGAGTGTAGCCTGCGAGTTTCCAGACAGCTTCTGACCCACTCGCCATTCGGTCGGCCTTCGCTGCTTCTGATTTTTCCTGAACCATCTTGACACGCAAGCTGTTAGGAAGAACTGCCGATGGCTGGTATAGTTTGAACGTTGTCATCGTGTTTACCTTCTCATTTGTCATTTCTCCTTGATTCCTCATCGTCCTTTACCCGTGTTTCCCATCCTCCTCTAGAAAATCTGTAGTGGGGACTTGACGCGTGGGATTTGTAGGTCAGGGGCAACAATGTTCTTTCCCCCCCTACTCCAATTCGGCATGGCATCACACAACCATTTGTCCGTTGTATGTGAAAAATGCATCATTTGTAACAACGTGTAATGTATTTACTGTGGTATGCATATATGCATATTAGCCATTTGTTTTAACTCTCTATTTTGGAACATGTTTTAGATTTCTGGAAAAGTCGCCCCAGGAAGTGGCCACCCCTCCGGCTTCCTCTAATGTTAACATCTGACGTTAACTCTGCCGCTTTTGCCAGAATGAAGAAATGAACCCTGGGAGAATCCCACTCAATGAGCTGCAGACTCTTCGGATGTCACCAGTTTTTCCACTAATGTCCTTCTCCTACTCCACGATCTGATTCAGGGCCCCACGTTGCATTCATTTGTTATGTCTCCTTTGTCTTCTCCAATCTGTGAGAGTTTCCTCGTCTTTTCTTCTTCATAACCTTGACCGTTTTGAAGGGTGCTGGTCAGGAATATTACAGACTGTCCCTTGGTGGTTTTTCATAACAGGGGTTAATGGTTTTGGAAAAAAAGGACCAGAGAGGCAAAGTGGGCAACATATCAGGGAGCACATGCCATCAATGTATCTTATCACAAGTGATACTAATCTGGATTATTTGGTTAAGCTGGTATCAGCCAGGTTTCTGCACAGATACCTAGAAGGGTACTGATACCTGGAAGGGAGGTGATGATTTTTTCCTTTCCATATTCTATTCTTTGGGAGCGAGCCACTAAGTCAGCTAACACAAGGGAGGGGAGTGCAGCTTTGTCTCCTAGAGGAGTTTTCTACCTATATTATTGCAGATCCTTCTAGTTTAAAAAAAGATTTCTTTGTTCTTCTCCATGCACATATTTATGTCAGTATGCACTCGTGTATATGCGTTACAATACTATCATCATTACATTGTTCCTCACATCATTTCAGTTTTGGCACCTAAGAGCTATTTCAGGTTCACTCCTATGGTTTTTGATGTGACCAGATCCTTTTTATTTTTCTATTTTTTTTTGAGCACTTCCTTACTTTAGTACAACAGCACATTGGTACAAGATGCTGTAGAGCCATCCTGTGTTTCTTTGGCTCAAGCCCAGAACCACCTATTCCTCATTTCTCCAAGGATACCTGTGTCCTTCTGTTTGAGAATGATGATTAGAAACCAGGAAATGGACACCTGGTAAGCTCATCCTACTGAGCTACCATTGCTTCTAGGCTGTCTCGGAGACGGGGCTGGAATACATTACGCGTATTAATCCACCTATAAATACGTATCTCTATTTCTGTATTTATCTAGGGAAACATAAATCATACTGATGTCTCCAACTCTAAGCCACCACACTAGGAATCATTCTAGCCTTTCCTTCACTTCTGCCTGCTTATTTGTAACTTGTTTCTCTCACACTGCAAAAGCTGGCACCCATTATATACAATCTATTTACTTCGTTGTTCAGGCCTTGGCGGACATGTGAATTAGTTTCCGAATGGGTAACCCAAACCCCTAGGAGAAAGAGAATTTACTGACCAGAGTCACCAGGGTGCCCTCCAACAGGTAAGGGATGGCACATGCATGTGATAGATACTACTGAGCAATAAAAAGATGAGCAGCTGATCCACACGACAACATGAAAGAATCTCTGATGTGTTTTGCTACGAGAAAGAAGGCAGAAGTAGAGGGCTACATAGGGTGTCATTAGTCCCGTTTGACATGACATTAGGGGTGGAAAACAGAGGGGTGGTTGCCGAGGGATGGGAGAAGATGACTGGTTGAATATAAAGCAGACACAGGGCAATTTTGGGCGGTGATGGGACTCTTTTATGTGGTATACCGTGTTTCTGGAGACACAAACTTGGATTCATTAAAACCCCAAAAATTGTGCATAACAAAAAGTAAGCCTCGTTATGTGCAAATTAACAGAAAAAACTCAACCACGCTGTTGGGGATCTGTGAGTGGAAAGGAGCTTGGACCTAATTTTGTCACACGTGCATGGCACAATAACAGCGGGGACAGGGGGAGAAGGCGCCGATCTAAGTAACGTTGGAACAACGGCATTGGACTGGACACTGCACAGCTAAAGAAAACAATAACTATGTATAAACAATGTCCACTGACTTTGCCTCATGGGATTCCACACATCGTCCGTGATGAGGTTTCTCTAAATAGTGAAAAACTGTAGTTATCTCTATCACGTACCATCGAGTATCTACTATAAATAGGTAAGCACTGTGTATCTAACAGGCATCTGGTCCAGTGAATCAAAGCTCCCACCTTTGGAGGGTACAGGTACTCAAAGCATCTCCCACTACCAGGCTCACAAGCCACTGTCTCCTGCTTAAAGGATTCCCATGGCAGGGGTACTGTGTCAGATGTTGTCCCCTGGGCTTCGGGGGCCAGTATGTTCCTGATCTTTTCTTTTTCCTAAAGCACCAGAACTACTTCTGCTAGTAGTGGGGTGATGAGAAACGACTGGAATGCACAGAGCTGATGGATGGAGCACAGCACATCCCTTAATGAAACAGAAGCTACTAATAAAGAAAAACTTACTGGGTGATTTGTAGGGTCTCAGCCACACAGCTTGCTGTGCCTCCCAGCACCAGGGGACAGGAGTGGCATCCAGCTAGTGCCAGCCTATAATGGAGAGCCACATGGGCTGTAAAAGGGGCAAGTGGTGTGGCCCCTTTTGGCTTTACAGAATGAAAACTGAGAGCACCTGATATAGCACGTTGTTTGTGTTATTTATTATTTTCTGGCTTAGCTGCTCTGATATTGTCCTGTACTTCTGCCCCCCACCCCACCCCAGGATGCATGGGGCTGGCCTCTGCTTGGTCCCCAAGGCCCTGATGGGGCTGAATGGAGGGAGTGAGGGGCAGACAGTAATGCATAGGGAGGGGATATGGAAGGTGCACTGGCTTCTAGGCCTTTACTTTGCTGCCTTTGGAAAAGTCTCAACTAATGTCTGCTGTAGAAAGGGCACTCTGTTTGTCCTGAGAAAATCATTATTCCAGAGAAGCTCTACAATGTGGTCAGATGACATGAGCCTTCTCTTCTTCCAGGAGCTCCTCCAACGCCCCGCCCCCAGCACACCATTGTAACTCAGCTCAACACAGACTCTTGTTCCTTTGGCATACACCCTGGCTGATGCCAGCATGCGGTGCCAGTGTCTGGGGCACTGCCCCCCATTCCTGGTTGATCTCATACCCACGGACCAGATAAGCTCAGGACCTACCTGTTCCTGAATCTGTCACCTTACACTGAGGTCTTACACGGCAGGCTCTGGGACCCCACATTCTCAGGCAGCCCTTTCCTGGCCACCCCATGTCAAATTGCAACCTTTTCCCCCCGAAGCTTCTTCTTACCGTTTACTTTCCTCTAACCTGACACGCACATTGTTCTTCTTCTCTGTTCTCTCTCCCCCACTAAAATGAGTCGGGGAGAGATAACAGAGCTCTGTGAGCTGTATAATGATGAAGCTCTGTGAGCTCAGGGATTTGGGTGACTTTCATATCTCCTGCACTCCCAGCTTGTAGAACAGTGCCCAGCATAGTAAGCAATTAATGAATACTTACTGAATGCAACAAATGCATGATCTCTTCTAGAGCAATTTTCCTGGGGCAGAGGATGAGACTATTTAGTCCATACTCTACAAGCCCTTGCAGAAAATGGTCTTATAATAAATGTCTTCAATGCCAAACATGAGGATTTCACTTCCACTGGTGGTGGGTGCTAAGTGATTAGGACAGTAGACCAGCCGCAGCTTCCAATGTCAGGATGTAGAGACACTTTGTTTCGTTTTTCCCATCCAGAGTCTTTCTTCACAGTGAAATTTTCCTCAAAGTCATCTATGGACTCCCAGGCAAAAAGGGACGTGGACATGAAAGCCCATCAATTTTTTTCCGGCCTTAAAATCAGGCTACCATCTGGCTGCCCAAAATGTTTGGTGTCTGGAGGAAGTCATGAGCCCGATTTCATGTCAACATTGTTTGGAATAAAACCTTTTTTTTTTTTTTTTGTATATTGGTGGCTAACAAATAATGCATATTCATAAATGCTGATGAGGCGGTAGATCTGACCTGACATGGTCTCTGAAGAGCTGCAGAACGGATGCAAAGCCATCATGGACCGTGGACCTCCCTGGGGAGAGAAGTCCTGCTCTATGGGCACTTTCTTTTTTTAACAACAGCAACATTTCCTGTAGTGCGCCCGAAATGAAGTTTCTGCTCTTTTTGACAATTGCCATCATGAACCACCTCAGTACAACATTCCAAAATTCGTGCCCCTTCACCTGAAATGGGGCCGCTATAAATATGCTGTCTACTCAAACCTCGGATGCTGCTTCTGTAGCTGGATTTGCCGAGTTTACTTTTGATGTGGGTAGCTTCTGGGATTGGGAGTGTTTCAACAACAAAGGAAACTTTGTGAAGTCAGTTCTAAATTATTGCCCCCCACCAAATAAGGGGAGACAGTTTCTGGTTTTTTCCCCCCAGATAAGAGATTCCATAAGCCTTGATAACTATATTCATTTTCCATGTTCTCCTTAGTTAGCAAACTGTCCTTAAGTTGAATCTAAATTCTTCTTCCCTCAAAAGAATCCATTTCCTCTTTTTTGTCTTTATTTTAAACAGCCTCTAGGCACTAATTATCTGACAGCAATTAGCCTGAACTAATATTCAAAGTCTCCTGGGAGTCTTTTATTTTCTAGGTATTTGGCGTGGGGGATTCCAAGCAGGGTGGAAGGGCCAGAGTTGGTGGGAGGGCCTCAGTGGAAAAATGCCCACCACTTGTCTTTGCAAGCTGAATGCAAAGACAAAGAGAACTGTGACCTCATTGTAAGAAATGCACAAAAATGTGTCCTTGCTTTGCATACTTTGTTTTGCACACTGGTGTTTCTTAAACCATTTGATGGATTACAGTGGTTTTTAAAGCTTACTCTACTTTTGTGTTGCTTAGTTAAAAATCTATGTGTGTCCTAGCATTTTAGAGCTAGGGGTCATCTTGGTCTGACCTTGATTTACAGATGAAGACAACTAGGCAAGGACAGAGGTCAAATGGCTCACAGTAAAAGCCTAACTCACAGTTGCCCACACTGAACATCTCAAAGACAGGTTTGGGCCTTGCCAGACTCTGAGAGGTAACCTGTGAGCCTCTCTGGACTGTCTTGCCAGGTAAGATTGTCCTTGTGTTCCTGGGGGCTTTGGGCCATGAGAGTCTGTGCTAACACTGTCACTTAAGGAAAGACTTAGGCCCATAGTATCAGGTTGACCTCTAGTGGGATGGAGACTGATGCCAACCACCTAGTGTGTGTGGGGGGGCGGGGTCAGTCACGTCTGTGTAACTGACTCCCAATAAAAACTGGACACCAAGGCTCGGTGAGCTTCCCTAGTTGGCACACTTGTGAGTTGTCCAACATTGCAGCAGAGTGGCTACACAGAGATACTTCCTGTGAAGAACTTTCCCCAGCACCCCACAGAGTAGATTTAGGGTAGGTTCCCTGGTGCAGCACCCTAGCGACTTCTCTGACACCCAGTGGGCCAGAGCCATGCCCTCCAGCAGTCCTTGCACCCGGGAGCTCTGCCTGATGCTGGGCACCAGCCCTGGGCCAGCAGCAGCCCCTCCTCTGCTGCTCCTAGAGGTCTCTCTGCATCTCACCAGCCAATCCCTTGGTGCTCAATCTTATGTTAGAGTCCCTCATTCTCTATATTAAACTTTCTCCATTCAAATGAGCGTGTGCTTTTGTATCCTGATCAGAACCTGACTAATAATATTCTGGTTCCTCTGAGTCATTGCAAAGTAATTCATGGCAGAGGGATTAGGGTTTGCATAACCGCTTGTATTTGATTTTTTTGTCCTGTGGAATAAAGCAGCCGTGGAATCTGTAATTTGTTTCCCCTCTCCAAGACCGCTCTTAGAAATGTTATTCTCACTGATAAGTCAGACTTATGGATATATTACTATTGAGCTTTATTCAGGGAGCTCCTTCAAATCTGTAGTTTTCACAGACATGACCCCAAAGCCAGAATGACTTCAACAGCCACACCTCCTTGGAGAGCATCCTATCAGGGAACACAGGAAGCCTTGGGAAGGTGAGCTCATTTTCTTCTCCCTTCTTGTTTAACCACAGTCACCTAGACACAGTGCAGGAGAAATTTTCACTGCCTTGGTCTATCTTCTGCCTCCCTAGGGTAGCATCCAAGGCTTGAACAAATTATAGGGTGAAGTTAAGGTGTCTAAATTTACCCTCTTCAGGTCTAAACATGGCCGATTAGACACTGGAAAAAAATCTTCACATTTCCTTGACATCAGTAATAAAGGTCTGAAGAAGTGGAAAGAGCAGAAATGATATGGTCACATTCCCCCGAAGCATCTTATTAGTGAGCTTATAAGACTTGCACCTCTGAGACCTTATAAAACAGGCATAAATGTAGTTATGTTACCAAGAAGACAGAGGTGACTCCTTCCACACCTTGGGTTAACCTGATATCGTCTTCAATGGCTTTATATATTGTTTATTTATAAATGGCTATGTGCATAAATAGCTCATTTGATCAGATATTCTCTTAACTATCTAGAGCCTTTTTCAGTGACTTATTTTATAGGGGAAAATTAATGCCAATTTTTGGACATACTCCATAATTTATTACTCTAAACAGAGTACATGGTTGTGTTTATATCATGTTATTCAAGAAATTATAGTGTATATATTACATGTTTAAAATCCCAGAAGTAATTTGAAATGTAGGTACACTGCTGTCTAAAAGAACGTAAATGACTGAAGTCGATCTCTTTCCTGTCCGAGAGCCCAATCTGATAGCTAGTTTTCTTTCTGTCCATAACCTGGATTGATGCTAGTTTAGGCTGAGGGTGTTTCTGGTACGTAATCATGATTTGGCTGCCTCTGTAATAATCAATACAGACTTGTAGGCATACCTCAAGGGAAACACTTGGTATTCGTTTTTCTTTACTGCGTAACAAATCACCACACATTCAGGGGCTTATAACGACAGCCGCTCAGTAGCTCACGGTTCTGTAGGTTAGGCGTCTGGCACAGGAGTCTGTGTTCTCTGCTCAGGGAATCACAGGAAGATCAAGGTCTTGGCTGGTCTGAGTTTTCTTCTGGAGTTGCCGCTTCCAAGCTCATTCTTACTGTTGGCAAGACATGGTTCCTTGTGGCCGTAGGACTTGGGGCCCTCATTTCCTTGCTGGCTTTCAGTCTCAGGCCTCTCTAGGCGCCAAGAGACCAGCCACATTCCTCGCCATATGGTTCCCTATATCTTCAAGGCAGCAACAATTCATCCAGCTCTTCTTATGCTTTGAGTCTGACTCACCTCTGTGACAAGCCAGACTGAGCTTTGTTTTAATGGGCTCCTGTGATTGGGTCAGGGTGATCTGGAGAGTCTGCATACTGTGCCATGTAACATTGCCCAACTCACCTAATTCAACTCTCAGGGTTGTATACGGTCTGGACGTCACGGGAACAGGGAGTTTGGGGGCGGGGCGGTTATCTTAGAATTCTGCTCACCACACACATCTCAGATGGCAAAGAGATAGGCAAAGAAAACGATCTGGAATTGGTTTTGTGTGAACTAAGTTTCAAAGGAAGAGGGCAGTGGAGAGATACATTTGAGTTAGAAATAAATACAAGCATGGATGGGGTTGATTAGGATTGTTCACCACATGCTAAGATAATAGAAACAGAGGGCACCTCCTGAAAGTAAAAGAAAGAAAAATAAGTATAGTATGCACTTATACAAGATAGAGAACAACGGAAAACTCAACTACAGACTTAAGGAGTTTACCAATGCAAAAGGTAACAGGCTCAATTGCAGAAAATAAAACATTTGAGTTCCTAGTATAAGTCAAAAGCAGAAATCAACAGAAGATAAATTAATAATAATAGTCAGCATTTACCTGAGTGCTTACAATATCTTAAGCAGCCAGGCATTTCCCTAGACGATTTAGACATACTCGCTCATTCAAGATTCAAAACATACCTAGGGGCCACTATCATCCTTATTTTGTATTTGTGTAAAGTAGAGCAGAGATTGAGTCACTTGCCCAAGACTACCTCATAAGTGGCAGAGTCACACAAAACCTAGAAAGTCAGGCTCTATTTTTTTGAGTGTTGTCTGGGAGGGAGGGGTGGAGAGCAGGAGGAAGCAGGAGCTTGAAGGATGAGAGATAGGGGGGTAGAGGTCAAAGGGCCAAAGCAAAGCCTCCTTGTCTCCTACCATTCATAGTGAGCATGTTGGAGGTATGGTGACTAAGTGATCTGTCTTTTGAATAGTTCCCAGATGGGCACCATAAGCTTTTTCCTCTGTGCCTTGTGTTCATCTAAACCTAACTATGACTGACCTTCTTTCAGACACATGAATCCACTAAATCTTGTTATAGGGAAGACATACTGGCCAAGGAATCATCTGCCTCTGCTGTATTCATTCATTGGTCCATTCATCCATTTACTCATTCATTCAACAATTATTTAGGAGTTCCCACTATGTGCCAGATATTGTTTGAGGTGCCGAGACTCCATTAGTAATACATCTCGGTTCTTAGGAAGCACACTCTCTGGGGAGAAGACATTCACTAAACAAATTAGCATCAGGTAGAGGCAAGAACTATGAGGAAAAAAACAGTATTGAGGTATTTGTTGCTTCAGGGGCAGAGATATTAGGTTTGGTGATTAGGGAAGGTCTCCACGATAAAATAATATTTAAATTGTGATTTCAATACCCAAGCTGGGGCCCACTTGCAGCTTGCAATATTTCTGCATATTTGTGTTGATAGTACGGTTTGATCTATAGGGATGATATATTTCCTTCCTAATTCCTTTAGGGAAAGCCCCTCAATGAAAAGAACCTCAGATTCTTACAAACCAAGGCACATCATTACATTTGTGTTGGTTAAATGAATCTTGGGTGAAAGAACATCAATGGGCGTAAGAGAAGTTAGGAATTTGAGAGGCGCCTCAACTTTCTCTCTCCACGTACAAAATGCTCTTAAGACCCAATAGGTTATAAACTATTTTTGCTGGATTTATCAAGATGTCTGAGGATAAATGCAAGCTGTGAGCAAGCGACGTGCATTTGGCCAGCCACTCCAAAATATATTCTTGGTTCGGTTTTGCTACTCCAAGAACGTGAGATAGAAACACGTTATTTTCAGACTAAACCCGCTGCTTTTCAGTTCTTCCACACTGTTGCCTTTAATTAGATTCTCTAATCAGTCATCTCTGTGTATTGTTCCATGTCTGGAAGTCCATATTAATAAAACGTCTGTTTACTTATAAGAATTCGGTGAAAAGTTTCGTTTCAGGATGTTAATCCATCTGGCCTTGCCAACTGCAGAACTGCAGAGGATAAGTTGACAGTAATGGGGACACCATCTGTTTCGGGGAGTTGAGCTGATCTCCGTGTGATGAGCAGAAAGTCAAGTGCAAGACTGAAGAGCCAAGATGGTGAGTAGGAAAGTGAAAAGAGTCTATCGGGCCTTTTACTTCGTACACGACCACAACTTCCCCAAGACAGATCATAACCAACGAACAAAACATTCATCTGGTCATTTGGAAGAACTCACGTCTCCCGTATTTGCCTTTCCTTTCTTCCTCTTTGGTAGCATCCAACTGTTAAGAGAAACTATATTCTTTCTGCCCAAACCTGTATTTATTCAAATGAAATAACCTGTTTATCTATTTAAGTGTTGAATCAATCAGACAGTATACAATGCAACGTGAACTGAATTAGCTCAGTTGATGGTAGTATATCTCTCAATGATCTGGAAGTCCTAAAGTTTACTGTTACACAGTCAGCTTAGTGGTGCACAGGAATAGATTTCATTCCGTAGCCAGAACTCCATCCTATCCGTAGCTAAATAGCTAAAAGGTGCCAACCAACAGGAGACAGAGATGATGCAACCCATCGCATTCAATCAACAAAAAGTACCTCTACATTCATGTCCCAGCGACAGTGATCTGGTAGAACTGTCACCACGGAGCACATCACAAACATCAGCGAGAATGTCTCGTTACTAAATGAAACCCAGAACAAATGTAAGAAACAGTGATAAGGACGACTGGTTCAACTGAACTTTCTCTGACTATTTGACATCATCGTCCTGGGCAGCATTTGGAGCTGATGACCGCTGCCTCTTCAAATGGTCTCTTCCTTAAGCTTCTGTGAAAGTCAAAAGCATTTCTGCTCTTATTCCACTTCTCTTCCCTTTGTATCCTCTCCTCTGGTGCTGAATTCCCAGACTCTCTGCTCACTTTTAACCACTCCAGTGAACCAATCATCTGTCATTGACTCAAATATAGCCTACATCCTGATTGACACCTGCATTTCTATTTTTTGTCCTGACTTTTCACCATAACTACAGCTTCTTAACTTCACATTCTACACGAGCCTTTTACTTAAATATCACACAGTCACTTTAAGTAAATATATCTCAGACCAAATCATATTCCTCCAAAACCAGGCCCTTGTCCAAGATTTACATAGTACCAAAATTCTCTAAGTCATGCAGTCTCCTCCTCTGGGGTTCTTACCCTTTTTTACCACCAAGGCCTTCTATTTCCACCCAGCCACCTCCCTAGCATTCATTTTTAAAATTATTTTCACCAAAAGATTCATTTAAGTAATGGTTTTCCCATTCTTATTAAACAAAGGCATTTGGGCTGCGATTCTAAGTACACTGTTATTGCACTCAGCTCCAGCCACAAGCAGAGATCTTTGATGTTGATTTAATAATCTGCGCCACCAGCATATATAGAACATATAGGTCAAGTGGGAAGAAATTAAGTGTTCTGTTATTGTTGGAAAGCAACGTAACTATTAAAAAATAATCAGGCCTAACCAGTTTGATACTTATTTATCTCAGACGGGCACTGTATTTGTAGGCCCAACTTCTTTACAAAAACTTGCAGGCAAAGAGCCACAAAATTGTATGGATGATTATTCATTTGTAAATCTCTGTGGTTTCTTGCTGCTGTCAGATGGAGAAGTATGGGCTCTGGGTAGCCACTCTGAAGTTGGGCCGTGAGTGCCGATGGTCTCATGCAACAAAGACAGAACGTCTCCAGTTCTCTGGGAAGAAGACGACGAGGAGTATAAAAGGAAATTGAACTTCTAAGCACTATTTTCTTCTAAAATCTTCTGTAACTCTTTTACAAGGAAAGGAAAGAGCACTCCTAAATGAAGCCTGCCAGGAACTTTAGGTATATCTTGCTGTCAAACAAGTTGTGAAATATGTGAACTTGAGTAAAAAGCGAATTAATCATTTCATAAACTAAGTCAAATCAGCGTTCTGACATATTATTTACAGATATCATTCAATCATTCACTTTTATTGCCTATTCTCTTAATAATCTAGCACTGAGAGTCTTGCCAGATATGGGTATTTTGGTCCCAATGATCTGCTCAGAAACAGTTCTTTTTAATGAAATCTGCATGGTTGAAGTTGGAGTTGGCATCCTATGTAATTCCTTAATTTAATTGGAAGTGCAGGAAACACTGACGTCAACCTTGGACCAGTCCCCAAGCTGAAGCGTGCTCAAATTATTAAAGAGCTTAAATCCTTTCCCCATCTCCACTGAGCTTTATCATATCGAACCCAAAATATCAAGGATGGTAAATGGGTTTCAACTCGCAGTCCAGTTCAGGCGGCAGAGTGTAGCTGCATGGAGGGCCTGGGGAGAGGGCTTCTGAGCTCAGGTTGGGAGAAATGGGGACGGTGATTAGCAATGTCTGCCATGGAGAGAGAGTGGTAGACACAGGTGGATGATGAAGGTCAGGAACTGAAGGATATTTAACAGAGAAAAGAAATCTCAGGTGAGCCATGGTATCTTTGTCCAGTGCTTGAAGAACAGTCCTCTGGGAAAGGGAATCAACTTATTCCAAGGCACCAAATTCATACCAGTAAGTGAAATCACAAAGTCCATACAATGAAGAACTTTTAAATAATTAGAAAAGTCCAAAATAGAATATGTTCTTTTGAGAGGGAGAGTTATCCCCAAGACTTAGAAGCCCCAAAGAGGGGTATGGATATCTTAGAACAGATTCCAGTAGGTGTGGGAAGTCGGGATAAATGATTGCTTAGGGATCTTATACATGCCATCAAACCTCGAACAATGAAAATCATTACATTCCAGAGAAGGTTTCTTTGTATTGAGCTAAAAATGAAGAAACATATCTACCTATTTCAGATAAATATATTTAATATTTCCACTGGAAATTTCATCCCAATTTGAGACAGCGTCTGCTCCCTGTGAATGCCCATTAAAAGATACTTTTAATTTGAAATAAAAATAAAATTAAAATTGGACATCATTTTTCAAAATCTCAGAAGTCAGGATTCTAATGGGTGGCTGTGGATATACTTGAACTAATAGTCCTCACCAAAAAGAAACTTATCAAGAGCCTGTGTGCCATCCATTTGAAACCAATTGGTTGCCCTGAAAGGTTAGGCCTATGATCAGTTATTGTCCCATCAGCCATCAGCATGTTTGCCACCGAGTGAAGGAGATGGGGAGAAAATCACACGAGACAGAGATGAAAGCTGTGCGAGGCGGAAGAGAAAAGCCTTCTTGATTAAGCGGTGGACCTCCTGAAGTCTTTAATTCTGCCTCGAGCCCGTCTCCGCGCTGGCACGTGGGACGCACCGCAGATGGATGGTGATGCTCATCAGGAGAAGCGCACACATATATCTTGTGGCTTGATTTTTTTATTTGTCAGCTCAAGAGGAGCAGGGAGATTTATTGGGAAGGATGGTAATGAAGGTGGGGAGGCGCCGGTTAGACTGCCGTTTCCTTTACCAATATGTTATTCTCACTTTTTCCTCTTCTTGCTGCTGAGCTGCTCTGTTTAGTTCTACTTATTTTTCTTTAAAAGAAGGGATATGTTGGTATATAATAAGCCAGTGGCTTGACAGAGGGTGGTAGAGAGCATATGGGAACAGCACTTCTAGGTGTTAATTTTTGCTGAGATACTTCAGATGTTTTAATCACACTCTACATTTGCATTATGCACAGGCACATCCAGTTAAGCACAATAATACACTATTTCAAATAATTGTTTTCTTGACACCGAAATGAGATTTCATGTTTCCTTTCTTGCTGTCCTTCTTTTGCTCTGCCTTGCAAGAATGAAATAATTCACTACAGTGAAAAAATAACTTTCTTCCTTCATAACAGGGGTGCGAGGAAACGGGCTAGCACTACTGGACCTTAGAAAAATACAGTAAATGACTTCGCCATGCCGATCTGAACCAAAGGGTGGAATGAGTCACTAAAAAGGTGGAATTGGTAGCTTCTTAGTTTCCAGAATGCCATTTCCTGCCAAGGGGACAAAGGCGTGGGCCCTGGAGGACCATTAGCAAGACCAAGACCACTGGGGCGTCACTGGAACGTCGCCCCTGATCCCTCGAGCTGAAGACTCACTAGACTTGAGTTCAACCCCAATCTTGCTATTCGCCATAGGACATTGCTTGAGTTATTTGTCTTAATTGCCTCATCTGAATGTGGGGAAAGTAAATTCCAACCTCACATGACTTTGGAAATATTAATTAGAACAATTATGAACTATATCAGGCAAATAATGTTCGAAGAAGGGGAAATATATAGATTACTCAGCCATAAAAAATGAAATGTTGCCACTTGCAACAATATGAATGGACCTAGAGGGCATTATACCAAGTGGAATAAGTCAGAGAAAGGCAAATACTGTATATGTGGAATCTAGAATACAAAACAAATGAACAAACAAAAAATCTCATACAGAGAACAACCGAATGGGGAAGTGCGGGAACAGGTGGACGGATTAAGAAGCACAAACCTCTGCTTTTCGAGCATCAATAGGATCTTAGAGAAATTGCACATATAGTTTTCTGATTTTATTAACATCTCACTTTGTTCCTAAAAGGTCTTGAGCCATTTTACGACGGAAAAAATTAAATGAAAGGTAAATCAGGGGAAGGTTAACAGGAGAAAAAAATGAGATGAGGATTAGCACATAGAAGAGATACCGTGTAGATGGGAGAGGGACCAGAGCAAAAAAAGAGGGTACAATTGATAACAAGATTCATAATGCCCTAAGACAAGAATACCATCTTGACTTTACAACCAAAATGATATAGTGCAGAAACAAGAATAATTACTCAAATATTCACAGACATGAAAGATCATTTCCCCGAAGGAGCAGCGATCATAACCCGACCTCGGGATCCACCAACTTAGTGTATGCCAATGTCTATATTCGGAGTCATATACAGCGTAAGTCAACGAGACTCGTTAAAAGTAGCATTTCACAGTGGTATGCATTCAAATGAGCAATGGTGTCTTTATAGGTGGTATCTTAGGGAGCTGCCTGCTACTTAGTGCCTTTTATTCCTTGAGACATTTTTTTGAACTTTAACATTTATTCAACGGATATTTTACGCTGCTGGATGTTGGACAAAACTCATTTATCAAAAACAAAAGAACAAAAAAGAAAAAGAGCAGAGCAGAGCAGTCAGGTGCTGCTCACCATTACTCTTGCTTTGGAATTTCCAAGGACAGGTGGCTCTGGCACACTGAGCCTGGGCAGTAACTCCTAAACTAATAGCGAAAGGTACTTCGAAAGCAGGAGCTCTCAAAACTCTGAGAGCACTGCAGGAGCGTTAGGGTAAGATTCTACTCTCCTGAGATGACTATTATAAAAGAATAGGAATGATGATTACTTTGCTATAAGGTGTTACAGCCTAGAAACGAATAAAAATAACTTAGGAAGAGAGAAACTAGGCTTAGCAGAGTTAGGAAGCATTAGAATAAGAGGCCAGGTTACATGCTCCCCATGCCCCTCAAATGTCACCTCGGTCTTTCCTTTCCTTCCTTGTTTCCAGAGTAAATGGAGTTTGACTGTGGAATTGTCCTGCGTGCTACACTCAATGCCTAATGCTTCAAAGGGGCCTGCTCTGTTCTGAATCCAGCTGTTTCCACTGACTTCTTATACTTTACAATGTATAATAGTCCCTACTCAGTATTATATATTTTTCTGTTCTATTTCCCCTACCCCAAATGCCAGAAAACTCCTACTTGCAATCAATGTTGTCTTATTAAGAAAAGCATTTGCTTCTTTATTTGAATTTCCTAGAAACTCGTACTTACTATAACTCCCACCATATTCACCAAATTTGGCTCTAAATGAATGTTAACTGTTTTTAAAAAGCAGCATTAAAGATGTTTTAAAAATCAATCCTTTTCATATACAACTTCACAAATTTTACCCTTGCATAATAACTCACTGCATCAGACAGTTTTTTAAAAGATTTTATTTATTTATTTTTAGAGAGAGGGGAAGGGAGGGAGAAAGAGAGGGAGAGAAACATCGATGTGAGAGAGAAATGTCGATTGGTTGCCTTCTCGCATGTGCCCCAACCAGGGACAGAACCCGCAACTCAGGCATGTGCCCTGACTGGGAATCGAACTGGTGACCTTTTGCTTTGCAGAAGGATGTCCAACCACCTGAGCCACACCGGTCAGGGCACATGAAACAGTTTTAGACATTCTAGTTCAGACTGACAAGGGCATGATTATAGATTGAATCACAAAACCGGTCATGTAGCTTTGAAGTGGGCTATGTTCGGACTCTAATTCCAGCTAATTGTCTTACAAGTTTATGCTAATGCCAGAATCAACAAATATTTACCGAGCATCAACAAAACACCTACTAGGTTGCTCACTGTCATTCCAAGGGCATACTCTAGAATTGCAGTCAAATCAGTCACGCACTTGTTTTTCTATCAGAAACCACTTACAAGCGAACACACTGTGCTAGGTACCAGCCTTGCCACCCAGTTACCTCTTTGTTCTCTCCAGCAGGGCCCTGGATCTGTCTTCTCTACTTAAGAGTGCCCATGTTTCTGCTCCCACACCCACTGATCCACGTCTGTGTGTCTCCAGTTCAATGTCCTGAGGGGGGTTTCTAATTGGTCTGATGAGTCACTGTTACTCTTAGGACAAAGCTTTCGAATCACTCACACTTCAAACCATCCATGCCTACATGTTGGCTGCCCTCAACTTGACTGCCACCACTGGCCTCATCGTGTGTGACTAAGATGATGGGGTAAGAATACGGCCACTTTGGGGGGACTATTTGTATGGCACTTTAGGTCACCAGGGGCTGTGGTTGTGACAGCTATTCTCAGAGGTAAAAAATCCACTATTCACACACTATGTAAAACTAGCCATCTGTAAAATATTATAGTTTATTGAATCATAAGAAGTATGGTTTAAGTATATTTTCTGTAGGATCTTCATGTGTATTTTCCTTTTAGAACTGTAGACTTTTTGAATAAACAACAGATTGTTCCCATTTCTTCTTTGAATAGAGAAGAGAGGGGGGGAGACAGAGAGGGAGGGAGGGAG
>VMDR010007682.1:0-39473 GCA_007922815.1 Macrotus californicus
AGCACTTAAGAGCAATTGAGGAAATCTAACTAAGACTGGTGGATTTTGTCAATGTCAGTCAGTACCTTGGACGTGATAATATAATTTAGTTTTATAAAAAATTACCTTCAGGGGAAACTCAGTATATCATATTTCTTTGTGTTATTTCTTACAACTACATGTGAATCTATAGTTTCTCAAAAGAAAAAGTTTAATTAAAAATTTTAAAAAGAATTAGTTTAAATAAATTTTAATATTTAATCCCCAAACCAAAATATTTATAATTTTAACATGTAATCAATATAAAATATTAATAAAAAATCATCTATAATCACAATAAGGCAGTAATTCTTATAATTTTTGTTTTTATCCCAATTAGACTAAATTTGCAATTTGGAAATCAGATCAGATTTGCAACAAATACTGTGACTGACTTGGTAAATCTTCCGTATAACCAGAAACTCTGTTTTCTTGTAGCTTTCCACCAAATCCTTTCCACCTTGCATGCGTCAGTTACACAAAGCCTTGCGGGAGAACCACCACCTTCGCCATGGAGGCCGGATGCAGTATGGCCTCTTCCTGAAGGGCATAGGTTTGACATTGGAGCAGGCGCTGCAGTTCTGGAGGCAAGAATTTGTCAGAGGAAAGATGGATCCAGACAAGGTAATTATGGAAAATGGGAGCAGCCACTGAAATTTTACTTTGGTCTGAAAACTAAACGGTCTGTTTTTTGAATATGCTCCTGAAATGTAGTTGAAAATTCTAAAAGATAGACATGTCTACAATTTCTTTTAGGTAAAAACCAAACCAAACAAAAAAACCCTTATGTATTAATCTAATAGATGCTACACAAAACGCTGGAAGAGTTACATTAATTCCAAGGGGAATATTGAAACGGCAGCATAAGGTGTAAAGCAGTGCCTAAAGGAAGAGTCTTTTCCTCTAGGTATACTGCCAGTAGTTGCTTTAAGACTGAACTTACTGAATTATATTTCTGTAGGAATCCATATGTATATATCGTATACAAATATATGTGTGTGTATGTGCTAGTGAGTTAGCTGTGATTCCTGGCAACTCTGAATGGGGATGTCCACAGTGTCCCGTCCTCAACAGCCCTGCTCAGCTCCTGTAGGTTTATGCCTATGGCTTTGGTCATGGGACCAATCCATTTCATACGTGGTCTCCTCTTTTCCTGCTGCCTTCTATTTTTCCCCAGCATTACCGTCTTTTCCAGAATAACCTGCCTTCTCAGGACATGCCAGAAGTGGGACGGCTTCAGTCATTTTTGCCTGCAGTGATGTTTCAGGCTTGATTTGCCCTTGGGGCCAGTTATTCGTCTTCCTGGCCACCCAGGGATTCGTAGAGCTCTTCCCACATCTATTTCAAATGAATCAGGCTGTCTTCACTGTCCAACGTTCACATCTGTACATAGTAGCTGGGAATACTGGGTGTGGATGATCTTAGCTTTGACTTCTAATGACACATCTTTGCTCTTGGTGATTTTTTAGTTCTTCCATTGCTGCCTTGATTTCTTGGCTGCAGGCTCCGTTTGAATTGATGACTAAAGTAAGCAAAATCTTTAACAATTTTGACATCTCCATTGTCTGTGTTAAAGTTGTGTGCTTCTTCCTTAAAGTGGTGTGTCTTCTTGATGTTCAGATGCCGTCCTGCTCTGCCACTTCTTTCACCTGCATCAGAAGTCGTTTCAGATTATTGCTGCCTTCTGCCAGTACGATGGTATCACCTGCGTACCTGAAGTTACTGGTATTCTATCAAAATTTGCTCTTCCTTCTTCTGAATTCTAGTCCAGTCTGATACGTTCTGTGTACAGCAAATAAGAAGATAAAATGTACCCTTGTCTGACACCTTGTCTGTAGGAAACCACCCTGTCTCTCCCTATTCTGTCCTGACAGTGGCTTCCTGTCCACAGTACAGGTCACTCACCAGGACAGTCAAGCACTGAAGCATGCCCATTTCTCTCAGGACAACCCGTAGCTTTTTAGGGTCCACACAGTCAAAGACTTTACTGTATGTAGTCTGTAAAACACAGAGTAACCCTCTTCTGAGGTTCCGTGGGGCGCTCCAGCATCCAGTGAATGTTTGCAGTTAGATCTCCACTGCCTCTTCCTTGTTTGAATCCAGCTTGAACACCTGGCTTTTCTTGCTCCATGGAAGGTAGAAGGAACCCTTTGTTATGTCCTCGAACTTCGCTTTACTCCTGTGGGAAATCAGAGCGATGGTCCTGTACTCCTTGGCATCTCCTTTCCTGGAGATTGGGCTGTATATTGACCCTTTCCAGTCTCCAGGTCATTGTTTTGATTTCCATACTTCTAGACATGTTTTTGTAAGGATGATGACAGATTCAGTCTCTGCGATCCGAAATAATTCTGTTGGCATGCCATCTACCACTGGTGATTTATTCCTCCCCAATTCTTTCAGGGAAGCTTTCACTTCCCTTTCTAGAATTACAGATTCTTTTCCCTAGGAATCTTCAAAGGTATCTGTCATCCTTTTGTCTCTTCTTGTATGTATTTTCAGTACACTGTTTCCACCTGCTCTTTGTTTCTTCCTGGTTAGATAATGTGCTTCCTTGTTGGCTTGAACTTCCCTTTGCTTTCTTGAATCTTTTGGCAGTAGTCTTTGTTCTTCCTTTGTGATTGTCCTCCTCTGTCTCCTTGTAGTGCCATCGTAATAATTCCTTTCATTTCCATGTGACAGCTGTTGAGGAGCGACTTCAGGATCCTAACCCTGCTTTTGGCACCTTTTGCATTTACCTCTCGTTTGCCTCTAACAGTTTTTGGTGTTTCCTCTGTCGCCCATCCCGATTTGTCTTTTGTTTTCACTCCTGGCATTTTTTTCACATTCTTCCATGATAATATTTCTAGGTTTAGTTCTTCTGGTTCTTGGTCTGTTAAATGTGACAGTGCAATCTGTTTTTCTATGTGGACTTCCAATCCCGCAGCAGTGTTTTTTACAGTGTATTTTGACACTACAGTTCCTTTAGCGCTTTCTTCAGCCTTACTCTGATGTTTGCTGTTAACGGTTCATGGTCAGCACCACAGTCTGCTCCTGGGCTTGTTTGGCAGAGCGAATACAGCTTCTGCTTGGTTTCTGTGTTGGCCATCTGGGGCCGTCCGTGTCCACGTTGCCTCTTCACTTGTCTGAAGCACGTGTTTGTGATTGACGAGTTGCACAAATCTGTGAACCAGTTTCCTGCTTTATTTCCGACCCTTCGTTCGAGTTTTTTGGTGACATTCGATTCTGCTTTATTTCCTGCTTTTGTTTCAGTATTTATCAGCATGTCAGCTTCTTCTTGCATACTTGTACAAAAGTCTTCATTTTTTCCTTCTCCAGTCTCTGTCGATGGAACATAGATTTGAATGATGATTATATTAATAGGTTTTCCTAGAAGTCTGATTATACATATGCACATATAATGTCATTTTCAGGACTAGGAGATACTAACAAAGTGAAAACAATTTAAAATGTTTTCTATTGTGTTATAGTGAATTATGCTATGAAGCATTTTTAGGTAGATATTGAAGGAACTGCTTTTAAATTTATCTATAATACTCAGGTTCCCAATCCTATTCTTTATTTAATAGCACTAGCTAATGGCATTTTATTTTGAAAATACGGTTTCTTGCCTCTTCAAAGCCATGGCACTGTGCTATGAAGTAAATTTTTTACTGTTGTATTTCTTGGATTCTTCTGCCTAGTAAAGATAAATAATCAAACCAAAAATATTTACCAAGTACATTTTTTTCTTTTTAAAAGATTATGTTTATTTCTTTTTTACTTTTTAAAATTACATTTTATTGATTATGCTATTGCAGTTGTCTTGATTTTTCTCCCTTTACTCCCCTCCACCCTGCATCTGCATCTCCCTCATGTAAGCCTCCTACCCTTGTCCAAGGGTCACACATGTAAGTTCCTTGGCTGCTCCAGTTCCTACACTGCACTTTACATCCCCATGGCTTTTCTGTAGCTGCCTGTTTGTACTTCTTAATCCCTTTACCTCTCACCCATTCTCCTGCACTCCTTCCAATCTCTTCTAACCTTTGGCATTTTAATTAGGATGCATCTTGGGGTGGGCCTCTCTGTGCTTCCTGGACTTGCATGTGCATTTCTCTCACCAAATCAGGGAAGTGTCCTTTCATTACTTTTTCAAGTAAATTTTCAGTTTCTTGCTCTTTCTCTTCTCCTTCTGGCTGATGTAAATGTTGAATTGCTTAAAGTTGTCCCACAGGCTGCTTACACTATCCTCATTTCTTTGGATTCTTTTTCTTCCTTGTTGTTCTGATTGGCTGTTTTTTGCTTCCTTATGTTCCAAATCATTGATTTGATTCTTGGCTTCATCCACTCTAGTGTTGTTTCCCTGTAAATTGTTCTTTACTTCAATTAGTGTGTCCTTCATTTCTAATTGGGTCTTTTTTATGCTGTTGAGGTCCTCACTAAGTTCCTTGAACATGCTTATAACCAGTGTTTTGAAGTCTGCATCTGATAGATTGCTTATCTCGATTTTGTTTAGCTCTTTTTCTGGAGTTTTGATCTGTTCTTTCATCTGGGCCATGTTTCTTCATCTCATTTTGGGAGCCTTGGCGTGTTTGTTTTGATGTGAGCTGCTATGACTCCCTGTCTTGGTGGTGTGGCCTAATGTAGTAGGTGTCCTGTAGGGTCCAGTGACACAGCCTCCCCTGTCACTGAAGCTGGGTACTTGAGGTTCACCCTTCGTGTGAGCTGAATATACCATACCCTCTTCTTGTAGCTGAGCCTTGGTCGCTGTTTGCAGATCAATGGGAGGGACTTACCCAGGCCGGTCAGCTGCAAGGATTGGCTGTGATCACTTACCACCAACCTCCACCCTCCATGGAGTGTCATTTGTGCAGGGGCAGGGTGGTGGTGCTCCGAGGTGGTCTGTAGCTGTCCAGTGAGTATGCTGGGCCTTGGGTTTCTCGGGTGATGCAGGCCAAGGTCAGCCCCCACCTACGTTTTGCCCAGAACCACCCTGCCTGAGTTATAAAGCAATCTGAGATGACTGCTACTTGTGCTGGGCTTGGAGATTCCCAGGCAAAGCCAGGCTGTGCGTCTAGGCTACTAGTTTTTGGCCTGGGGCTCACTGAGTCCAGCTGCTTTTTTTAGAGGGTTTAGAAAGTTGTAAAGCATGAGCCAAGACTAGCCATTCACATGGAAAAGCAGCTTGGGTGGGCCCATAAGTTGGGTGGGGTGGAGTCTCTGGGGATCTCCAAAGCTGGTCAAACAGTGTTAGCCAGGTTGATGGAGTCTCAGATAGGCACCAGTGTGCAGGCTCTGTCGGGGGAGGGCTCAGGAAAGGGACAATGACCTCTGCTCACCTTGATGGCAGACACAACAGTTTTTCTCTGAATACCACTGGTGCCTTTCCAGCAGCTATCCTGGTGCTGGAGCTCAGAGACGGTGAATGAGTAGGTGAGTCCATGTGTGGGTTCTTTAAGATGGCTTATGTAGTCTACAGAGCGTTTTCTTCTACCAATTCAATCCCCACTGGTTTTTGCAGCCAGAAGTCGTAGGGACTGAGCTTCCTGGCCCTGGAACCCTGGGTAGGGGGGCCTGGTGTGGGGCTGGGATTCCTTGTTCCCGAGATATCCCTCCTGCATTTTTATCCACCACACGTGGATGTTGGATCAGCCAGCCCATTCCGTGTCTGTGCCCCTCCTGCCAGTCTGGATGTATGCGGTTTCTTTAATTCTGTAGTTTTCGGACTTCCATTCCATTTGATTTCTGTTGGTTCTGAGTGATGATTATTCTGTATTTTAGTTGTAATTTTGTTGTGGTTGTGTGAAGAAGCGAGCCATGCCTGCCTATGCCTCCATGTTGGTTGGAAGTTCCCCAAGTACATTTTATAATACCTTATTATGTCTTACATCAGTCTGGTAGTGCTACCATAACAAAATAACATAGACAGGTGCCTTAAACAACAGAAATTATTTTCTCTAGTTCTGGAGGTGTGCAGTCCAAGATCAAGATGGTGGCAGGTTTATCTTTTCTGAAGCCTGTCTCCCTAACTTCTAGGTAGCCACCTTCTGTGTGCTCCCCTGGCCTTTTCTCTGTGCCCTCATTTCCCTGCTGTCTTTACTTCTTATAAAGACAGCAGTCAGAAGAGATTACAGTCCACCCTTGCCAGCTTACTTAACCTTCATTATCTGTTGAAATGCCCTGTCTCCCAATATAGTCACAAATTTTGAGTTAGGGCTTCAACGCTTGAATTTTAGGAGGACACAATTCAGTCTACATGTCTCTAGCTTCATATATTTTTGTAAGTTAAAATTCTTTTACAATATATCAAAACCTCTTACAGTTTTTATAGATTTGTTTTAAAAACTGTTTTCATTGTAATCGTGCAGAGTCTTAATTTATTACTTAATAGGGTTTTCTTTAAATTGGGGACTGTTATTAGACTTATTATATATATATTTTATTGTATTTCATTGTTTATGCTATTAGTTATCCCCATTTTTAAAGGTAACATTCTGATTATAGAAAATATGAAAAACATAAAAAAAATTACCTGCCATTTTCTTATTGAGAAATAATTATTGTGAACATTTAGCCTTTCTCTGCAACCTAGGTAGCTAGATACCATTGTGCTTCCCCCTGTTTTAGATTTTGACATTATACCATGATTATTTCCCAGTGTTGCTGAGCGATTTTTGAAAATACCATTTGGGTTAGCTGTCAGACAACACATCCTTTGAAAGTGATTTAATATGGTTAATTAACATTCCCCTATTATTGGGCATATGGTTGTGTCTCTTTGACTCTGTCATAAATGTTATTGCAGTGGATAACCCGAGCATATAAATCTTTGATTATAGTTCTGATTATGTCTTCTGTATATATTCATCAGGTAATAAAATTACCTGGTGAAAACTGTAGACAGTTTTAAAGTTTTGATGTATGCTATGAAATGACGGTTAGGAAAGGTTTTAAATTAGACTCTCATGAAGCTGTGTATCTTGCTTCATCATTGATATTGCATATTATTACTTCAAAATGTTTTTGATATTTTATTAGGAATTTGTATATTAAGTAGATGGGAGTATTAGGGTTCTCCAGGGAAACAGAACCAATAGAATGCATGTATGTTGAAAGAGACTATAAGGAATGGCTCATGTGATTATGGAAGCTGAGAAGTCCCAAGATGTGCAGTCAGCATTCAGAGGACTCAGGGATGCCAGTTCCAGTTCAAGAGCAAGTAGGCTTGAGACCCAGGAAGATCTAGTGTTTCAGCTTGAATCCAAAGGCAGGGACAAATCCATGCCCCAGCTTAAGGCAGTCAGGCAGGAGCAAGTGCCCTGTTACTGGGGGGTCAGCCCTTTTGTTTTATTCATATGTTCCAAAGATTGGGATTGGCTTAGTCCCACCACTGCCAGGGACCGATCTGTCATACCAGTCTACAAATTCAAATATTAATCTTACCCAGAAGCACCCTCACAGACACACCCAGTGTAATGTTTGACCAAAGTCTGGGCACCTTGTGGCCCAGTCAGGTTGACACAAAATTAACCATCTCAGGGGATAAATCTTTGTGAACTGCGGAGAGAGTAAGGCCATGGTTTTGAAGTGAAAAGAGAGAAGCAGAGCTAGCATTTTAATGTGGCCTGTGCTGTGCAGTGAGAGGGGAAGAGGAAAGTGAGAGGGGAAGACTTGCTCTGAATACGAGGCCCTCGATGGCGCCCTGCTCACTGAACTGCCTGTTTCTGTGTGTGTCTGGGATGGCCTATGTAGAAGTGTCATCGATATTTAGTCATTTTTAAACCTGTGTGCTTGAAAATATTTTTTCAATGGGATTTTTATTTTGCAATGTAAAAAATTTTCTTAAAAAATTATTGCAAAAGGAAATCAGTAACTATTTTGTACCTTTCTAGATAATATATAGCAGTTTGTATATTCATTAGCTTATTATTGATTATAGCAAATATATTATTTTGACAAAAGATTATAAATTATACTTATGATTTATGGTGTCTGTCTAGTGTTCTATTGTTAGAGTCTGTATTTGTAAATACATGTTCATGTTTTTCTCAATTCTATCTCTTACCTATTTTTGCAGTAAAATGTAATATAGTATCTTCTAGCTTATTAAATATTCTCTTCAGTTTAATAATTGTACCTCTTTGTTAATTACACATACAATTAAAAATACTAAGAGATGTAAAAATTGGTGGCTGAAATACCATTGATAAAGAGTGAATGTGGAGTATGTATGTTAGACTTTTATTTGCTGTGCTCCAAAGGCCTTGGTGTTGACCCTGGGAAGGGCGTGGGGCGGTCACTTCTGTTGAATGGCTGGCTTCCTGACAGTGCAAGAGGGCTGTGGTGACGCGGCCGGTTTCACCTGTAGTTTCCCGAATGACCATGTGTTTGATTTCTTTCTCTTTATGCTCATTCCCTCATGTGGACTTACTTGAGATAACTTGCTTTATGCATCTGAGCGGAAATTGTGGGTACTAAGCCATTATTTTTGAGGCAACAGGGAAGGGCTTTGTACCTCGTGCAAGTTTTAGCTGTTAACAGTCGTCACTGCCACCTTCCCAGGTTATACTGTCCTGCACTAAACATCTCTTTTCACTACCTCCTTTCTAAAAATTAAACTCCATTCTTCAGGAATTGATTGCCTAATCAGTGTCTGTCTCTCTCTCCCAGCATCCCTTGCTTCTGTTTGTTGCAGGCATTTATCTAGTTGGCTTTTTGTTTGTTTGTTTAGTATGTGGAGTACTCGTCTATCTGAGGTTTTGCTTAAAGTCGGCGGGGGGATTTGTCGTCCATATTTCAAAATGATCTAAAACTGCGTTAGTTTTTGTAACCGTCATCCAGAGTATAAATATTAAAGGAGCATGTCTCTAGATGCTTTTTATTAAGGTTAATCAATTTACAATGTACACACTCTCATTTTCTCATTCAGACATTTTTGAATAGTAATAATGTGATTGTGGAAGCAATGTAATGTTCTGAGGCTCACTGTTAGCTGTCTTTTATTAGGAATCCGATATACTTGGTCCCTCTATGGATGTGAAAAGGAGCCAGCTGACCAAAAAATGCCTATTCAGAATTGTTGGTTTGGATTCTCTTTCTGACCTTTTAAAGCTGTTTTTAGACTGGCGCACACAACCCAGTGCGTGGTGTCAATGATAGAGAGAAGTGTCGCCTCATACAGCTTCCAGTTGCTCGCTGCCAGACTGTGTTCTTAGAGTTTAGGGCGCTTATCACTGCTCATACTTATTCATTCATTATCTATACCCTACAATTAGAATAAAAACCACATAAAAGCCGGCGCCTTGTCTTTCTTGTTCATCGTTGCATGTTTAGGCACCTGGGACAGTGCCTGAGTTGTGGTAGGCACGCAGTTATTGCTCATTGAGTGACCTGAAGAGGAGCCCCTATAGATATAAATTCATGGAAAATCTATTTCTCCCAAATGTCTCTACATAGATCAGTACTATATAACTTTGTTAATATGCTGTTGCTCCACTTACGGTGAGCTTGATGCTGAATTAAAGCAAGGATTTCAATAGGACCTGAAATTTATCAGTTAGAAAGCATTTCTCACCATGGGGTTGCCAAAGGGGTCCATGGTTTAAAAAAACGGTTATCATAGTAGCGGATAGGGCTTCTAGTTTATTGTGTTACACTTAGTTAATTGTTCAGAAACTGCAGTTTTCATTTCCCCCTAGATTAGGACTAGAATGCTAATCTACGGTTTTTGAACTTTGTACCTACCGTCTTTGTAACTGCCGTCTTGGCTGCACGTGTGTCTGAGGGCTGGGTTTTCAGCCACTGCATGCAGGGACTATGACTTTCCCACCTTGGGGCTCAGGGGCTTAGCACAAGACCTGGCACCCCATCGATGTTTGCTGAATATGTGGTGAAATTCTGCTCAGGCTTTTACAAGTGGCTTTCAGTATGAGAAAAGAAGTCATTTTAGTTTCTTTTTAGGTAGAGCTATATTTCTAACAAGTTATAAAATATTAATACTAATTTTAATAGCTAGTTAAATTTGTTATCTTCCATGTATTTCTCTAAATCAAAATACAGGTTGGAGGAATATGCAGCTATATAAGAAGTGGTAAGCAGTTATTATTGTTAATGTCTAAAAATATATACTCAGTTACAAATATGTAAATAATGTAGTTGTCAAATTATGTCTTCTTGAAAGGACAGAAAGATGCATATGTATTGACACGCATGCACACATATACACATTCTGTCTCCTTTGCATTGATCATTCAGCAGCTTTTTCCTGAGTGTTCACAGTGGACAGGACACAGCCCTTCTCTATGGGGACTTTTCGGGCTCCTGGAAAATCTGGGTAAATAAAAACATGGGAACTCAGCATGGTGACTGCTGTGGTAGAGGTGGTATCATATGGTATTTGTTTTAAACATAATTGCCAAAGATGGATGGATTAGTAGGCCAGGAAGAAATGGTAACTGCCAACTGGGATCAGGTCAGCTATAAGGCTCAGTTGATAACTGTAATTTAGTTAAACACACATATATATAATTTCATATATTTCATATACATTTCATAATTTTAAATGTTTGCTAAAATTTTATAGTGCATCTTGGGATGTTTTAAAAATATATTGACAAAAAATAATATGAACAAAAATTCCACTTATTTTCCCACTTGGTACAAGTTAATTTGGCCTCTCTAAATATGGATTTCTGATCATCTGGGCCAATATTGATTTTTTTACAAATGAACAGTCCATTTCGTTAAGATTTTAATCTTTAACCTGTTTAACCCGGTAATAGGATGAGTTGAGAGATGGACATAACTAGAAAACAATTACAAAACACAGAGAAAGGGAAAGTATTGAGGTAATGTGGAGTAAGGAGGTTATTGGAGTAGATCATGTTTCAGATTTCTTCAAGATCATTCTTGAATTAGGATTTGAAGGAAATGAATGGCATGGATTTGTAGAGAGATGGGTGAAGATAAGAATATACAGCGAACAAGGGATGAGGGGAAAGTAGGCAGAGCATTGTTGGCTTTTCACAATTTGTTTTTCTTCCATTATTTTATAATTTGTCATTCACTGAGTCTTTTCTCTCTCTTTTGTCAGCTGGATTGGGGTTGTTGTGATTTTTGGTTGTTGTCATTCTTAATTCTGTGCTTTCAGACTTCTTGAATTTTACCTGGTCAGTATATTTGAATATTGTTTTCATTTGGATGCATATTGTACTAGAGTATAAAGGCCTTTAGTATTAAAATATCAACCATTTGCAAGAGAACATTCTGTTGTTATGAATGATCTTATAACAAACTAATTGCTTTAGGGTATACTTTACTCCAAAAATATTAGTTTCATAATGTAGGGTTTTTATGCTCAGATTTAATTGCACATATTGAGTATGAATATTTATGATCTATTAAAAAATTTGAAGTAAAGCCTTTCTGTTACCCTTGTCAGTGGGAGTTGGGGACATTCGAAAATTGCATTTGGGTTGTCAAATAGCATTCTTTGGATTTGTGAATGATGCTACAAGAGGTATTCGAAGCTTTGAGTATCCTATTCTTTAAATAATTTCTTAGATTCC
Organism: Macrotus californicus; assembly: GCA_007922815.1. NCBI lineage: Eukaryota > Metazoa > Chordata > Mammalia > Chiroptera > Phyllostomidae > Macrotus > Macrotus californicus. The sequence goes on from VMDR010007682.1 coordinate 11,562, forward strand.
TAAAAGAAATGCATCTATGCTTTCTGTAAATAAACTGTACTTAATTAATCTCAGCACAGTTTTATGCAAATGTTTCTTAGTTGTAATTATTTACGTGCCAGTGTACCTGAGATAGAGCCTCACGCTGTATACAAAGATACATTAATCAAACCCAGGTCTAGAGCATGAACATATATACTGCTGTAATATCTGTTCACTTGGAACTTGGGTATTAAATCACTTCAGCCACTAGCTTTGTTAAAAATAAATTGAACTGGGTAATTCTTACAATAAATTCAAAGCAATGTGTCCTGTTAATCAGATTGCTTATATTGTTGTTGTTCGAATGGCTTTGACCTGGCTGTACTGGGTATTAAGCACAATGTAGATCATGTTCATTTTATATAGCTGAGTTCCTGTCCTGATGATAGCACACTTAAGGTGTACTACATGTTGTTATAATTGGGTCAAGGAACATTTAACACTATTTAAAAGGCTTATCTCTTGTCCCAGAACCCAGCTTGCTCATGACTTAGAAGACTTATGTTGTTAAAAATTGACCACCAAAGGATTAAATATTTGGCTGGTGGTGATGGGGGGGGGGGGCATGAATGTATGAAGCATATTTATCACTCAGGTTTTTGTTTATAAGACCATGGGTTCTCCCAGGAACATACCAGCTGCATCAGCTCAGCAGCATCTGGGAATTTGTGTGAAATGCAAAGTCTCTGAATCAGACTCAGAGAGTCTGGAGCCAGTAGTTTTTGGTTTCACAATCCTTCCAGGTAGAATTGATGCATACTAAAGATGGGTAAACTATTAGTTTTTTATTTTTCAAATATATTTTTCGTTGATTATGCTATTACAGTTGTCCCAATTTTTCTCCTTTGCCCTGCTCTGCCTAGTACCCCCATTCCCCCCAGCAAACCCCTGCCATTAGTTCATGTCCATGGATCATGCATGTAAGTTCTTTGGCTTCTCCATTTTTTATGCTGTTCTTAACATCCCCCTGTCTATTTTGTACCTACAATTTATGCTTCTTAATCCCTGCACCTTTGCCCCCATTCTTCCCTCTCCCCTCTCCCAGCTGACAACCCTCCACATGTTCTCCATATCTATGATTCTGTTCCTGTTTTGGTTGTTTGCTTAGTTTTTTTTTTTTTTAGATTAAGTCGTTGATAGTTGTGAATTTGTTGCCATTTTAATGTTCATAGTTTTGATCATCTTTTTCTTAGATAAGTCTTTTTAACATTTCATGTAATAATGGCTTGGTGGTGATGAACTCCTTTAGCTTTACTTTGGGAAGCAATTAACTGCCCTTCCATTCTAAATGATAGCTTTGCTGGATGGAGGAATCTAGGTTGTAGGTCCTTGCTTTATATCACTTTGAATACTTCTTGCCAGTCCCTTCTATCATGCAAAGTTTCTGTTGAGAAATCAGCTGATAGTCTTATGGGAACTCCCCTGTAGGTAACTAACTGCTTTTCTCTTGCTGCTTTTAAGCTTCTCTCTTTATCTTTAACCTTGGGCATTTTAATTATGTTGTGTCTTGGTGCGGACCTCTTTGGGTCCAACTTGTTTGGGACTCTGCTTCCTGGACTTGTATGTCTAGTGTTTTTCCTTCACCAAATTAGGGAAGTTTTCTTTCATTATTTTTTTCTAACTGATTTCTAATTTCTTGCTCTTTATCTTCTCCTTCTGGCACCCCTGTGATTCAGATGTTGGTAGACTTGGAGATGTCCCAGGGGCTCCTTAGACTGTCCTCACTTTTAAAATTCTTTTTTTCTTCTTGCCGTCCTGATTGAATGCCTTTTTCTTACTTATCTTCCTAATCATTGATTTGAGTCTCAGTTTCATCCCCTTCACTGTTGATTCCCTGTAGATTTTTCTTTATTTCATTTAGTGTAACTTTCATTTCTGCCTGGGCCTTTTTTATGTGTTGGTGTCCTCAGTGAGTTCTTTGAGCATCCTGATAACCAGTGATTTGAATTCTGTACCTGATTGGTTGGGGGTTTCTGTTTAATTTACGTCTTTTTTGGAGTCTTTTCCCGTTCTTTCATTTGGGCCACATTTCTTTGTCTTCTCAGTTTGGCAGCCTCCCTCTGCCGGTTTGTGTGTACTGCATAGAGCTGCCTTGACTCCATGTCTCAGTATAACGTGGCCTATTTTAGAAAAGGCACCCGTAACTTATGTGGGGAGGAGCCTTTGCTAATGGCCAGGGTATGGCAAAAAGGGACAGTGGAGAAATCTACTGAGAGAATCCACTGGGAAAAAACTGAGAGAAATCAGTTTGGAGGCCTAGGCACTAAGACATAAGAGAGTTTCAAAAGTAAGGTGTACTTGGTACTTTCAGAACTGAGAAGGGCATGGATATTTTTTTAGAAAACTAAGAAAAGTACAGAGCAGGAGACAGACTTCCTAGTTTCCTTGAGCACAGGAAGCAGTGGAGGCAATGGAGATAGAGTATTTGTTCCAGAAGTTTGAGATGTCAGGAAAGACAGAAATAGAACATCTTAGCTCTCGAGGGTGACTGTGCCAGGCAAAGATTATTTTCAGGTGTGGTGATCACAAGCGGTGAAACTCAGGAAAATGGGAGATGTGTGGGGAGTAATTGAGGAAACCGAGAGTTTATAAACATAACATTTATATGTGGTTGTTACATAATGTGACTCTCCCCTCCCATACAATGCTCCCTGTGAGTAGGGACCTTTTCTGTCCTCTTTTCTTTTTTTACCACCATACCCTCAACATTTGGCACAGTATCCAGAGTCATGCATGTTCAATAAAATTTGTTGAATGAACGAATGATTGAATTGTGTAAGGAGTTCAGTGATGATGTCTATTTGACATCTCAAAGATATATTAAAAATTGTAAGTTGGTAAAGAAGTGTTTGAAGGAAGTGCATGGCCATCTTTTCAGTAAAGTGAACAGGGAGATCACTTAGCAGAAGGATCTGATGCAGTTAGGGCTTTCAGAAAAGTTCAAGAGAATGTAGAATAATACCTTCCGGAAGTATGCTAAGGAGTTCACCTATATGATAAATAAAAAGATTGCTAAACTACAGCGATTACAATTTGACTATTTACTGAGTGCCTAGCATGTTCCAGACACTATAATTAATACTTTGTGTACATCATCTATGGAGATAGGTGTTATTTGTCTAGTTTACTAGTGAGAAAACTGTACCAGGCCATATTTGGAATCAGCTAAGCCAGCACTTGCCCTCACAATGTCTTGTGGCCCTAGAACAGAAGCAAGAGAAAGCATAAGGTAGAATTCATTCAGGTTTAGGAAATGGCAAAGCAGGCATGCCATTAATAAATCCTTTTTTGTTTCTTACTTAATCCCACAACACTGTAAGATAAATGTTATCCTCCTTTTCTGGAAAGTGTAATGAATTTTCCCTAGGCAGCAAGGGAGGTGGTACCTCATCAGAACTGAGTAAGAACCCAGGTCTCTTTCATTCCAACACTGTGCTTTTCTCACACTTCCAGGGAGAACAGTAAGCGTGTTATTTAGGTTGATGTTGGTATGATCAACCATGGAAACTTAAGAAGACACAATTTACAATAGAGGTTTTCAGTTCTATGTTTAATCACTTAGAACTTCAACCACATCATTAAAATGGGGACAACAGTAATTTAATGACTACTGAAATGTTGCAAAGAAATAAATATATGCATGAAATATTATGTAGTCTATACTAAACCAGTACTTGTCAATAATTTTAAAATGAAGCATGGGTTATTCTATAATCATTCATATGTTTTCTCTATATAAACCTAACACCTATAGACTCAAACCTTAATTAGTTTACTAATTAGTTATGTTAATTATAATAATTGATTCTGTTTTGGGTTTTTCTTTCAAAGCAAACCTTGATTTGCTTGAATATTCGTATTAACAATAACCTAGTAAAGTAATTTGTATGTAATAAAAACTAATTTCTTGCCAAAGTTACCCTGTCTCATCATTGTCAATATTGTTATTGGGCAGCAATATTAAAGGTACCCAAAACAGTTACCAAGCCATCTAAAATATACTTTTTAAAGTTTTTTTGTAATGAACTTTCTATTTTAGTCTCTCTTCCAAATATTTTAATATATAATAAAGATGTGTGCATATTAAGGGTTTAACTCTTACTGCCATGCCTTCCATTGCCTTTGGAATATGAATTGCAGATAACATGATATAAGGATTAATACTAAAACATTGACATCGGCAGGTTGCACTGACTTTCATGAGTTGTCAAGAGGCTAGCTAGTCACATTTTCAATTAAATTATGTGTTGCGGTAAGTGTAGCATTGGGATAAAACAAGTATTTTCCCTCCTTCCCAGCACCATTCTGGTAAAAATTAGCTTTAGCAAGTCTAATTTCCTTTGGTGTTCTACTCCAAATGCTTTCAATTCTTAAACTATGAAAATGAGATAAAAAAGCAGAAAACTTCAACTTTAAATGTTCATTTATAACCATTTTATCAGTGATACCTTATGGATTAAAACTGTTATAAAATGACATTTTATCCAAGATTTTAAAAGATAGGTTAACAGTTTGTTAATACATGCAGTGCTTTTGGTAGAAATGACAATAAGGAGGTACCACTTTAAGGGTTCACATGGTTTGTCTTAATTGCTTGTCCTGGTGGTAAACCGTCCCCAGAAAAACTGGGTATGTGTCAGTTCCAAAATGGGTCAGGCTTCTGATACTAAGAGGTTTTTCTTTGGAAAATTTATTAAAGTTAGGAATCTCAAGGGCTTGGTGTATGGAGAAGGCATTTCTTGGCTTTCTTTAGCAGCCCATATGTCTTTATTACTCTGAACACTCCAATAAATCTTAATTTTTTTTGTTTGTTTGTTTTAAAAAAATTACTTGGCACTATCTTTCCAATTAGTTCACTTCTTTGTAAAGTAGGATTTTATTTTACTTAAAAAAGAAAAGACAAATAGCTATTTTGCACACGTCAACGTGCATTGCTCTTTATAATAAGGCTTGGCAGGTTTCCATGCTGTGAGGACTTGGAGGATGGCTGGGCTTTAAGAATGCAATTCCTTGTGTGCAGTCCAGTCCGAAAAGTGGGAATCTTAACCAGGTAGGGAGTAGAGGGATGTTCACTCAAGGGCAGGTACGGATGGTTAATGTGTTAGGCTGGCAAGAACGCCAGCTTAAGTGAGCATAAGTTCAGAGGAGAATGAGGTGAGTTAAAAAATTTAACTCAGGTTAAAAATTTTGAGGATGATAGTGATGAGGCACCCTAAGAAGTAGATTCCTTTTTCACTTTAGAGTAGGGTTGTCATTTTCTTCTGCGCTATACAAATACACCCAGGCCAACCTGTCTTTTCCTAGATGGCTATGTTAGGAGCATATTTTATTCATCCATTCAACAAATAATTTATCAAGTGTCTACTGTGTCCCAGACACTCTAGATCCTAGAGGTTCAGCAGTGAACAAAATTAGACAAAAATAGCAACCCTCTGGTTTACATTCTGGTGAGAGATAGTAACCATGTAGGTAAGTTATGTATTAATGGCGATAAGTGCTTTGGAGGAAATTTTGCAGGGAGAAATCAGGGAATGTGGTTTTTTAAATAACGTAGTCAGGGAAGGTCTGAGTAAAAGATGACATTTAACCACAGCTTGAGTTTCGTATACGAGCTCTAGGCTTGGCTTTGTTGTTATTTATCATATCTCGGGCTATGAGTCAGCGAATGGCAGTGTCCACCATTTTCCAGTGAAGGGAAACTGTCCAGCTATACCCAGAAAGAGCAGACGCTGGATCTTAGAACCCTTGGATATTGCGATTTGTATTCTGGAAGTTAAGCTGCCATGCAGCCAGCTCCAGCCAAAAAGTCAGGGGCTCAGGAAAGGCCAGCTGGGGGCAGTAGCAGGCCTTGTGGACTGAGGCCAACTCCCAGTCGTAGGGTTTGGGCAGACCTAGCAGAAGGCAGGTGAGAAGCCATGGCTGGGGGCACCCAGGCACCTACTGAGGCCTGTACAGAGCTCACTGCATCTCCGGTTTCAGTGAGGAGAGTAGTTTCAGACCCTTTCTTTTGAAGGGTTATGGTTTAAAATGAGGCACCGGGCTTTGTCTGTGATTACTTGAGGGCTGAATGGGGCTGACTTTCTTGTTCTCCAGGCTCTGATCTCTGTAGCCCAGAAGGATGAGTGAAAGGAAACTGTTAATCACACCTAGAACCAAGGATCCTGTGATTTAATCAAGGTTTTAGGGTTTGAGAGGGAAAGGTGAGGGGTTTCCTACAAAAATCTCAAAAGATTTCCTGGCTATGTTTTGATGATCCCTGACTGAGAAGTTACCCCAGAGGGAAGTGGTTGATGTCCAATTCCAATGTGATAGCTGGGTCTTGAGCTAAATTAGTCCTTTTAGGTACTATATCCTCACATTTTTCCCCACATAGTTGTACCTGAAGACCTTTTGTTTCTCTTTTTCCTTTGCATTGATTGAGACTGACTGTCCCTTACATTCTTCAGGTAGACTCCTATAAGCCATCTATCTGACCCTCTGAATTTTCACATGGACCTCAGATAAGTGAATAGCGTTACACACTGGGGTCCTAGCCCCGCCCCGGGCAGGTCAGCTTTGCCATCATCATGCAAAGAGTCCCACTTTCTCTGTGACCGCCTGTCTTTCCTGCCCTGTCCTTGGGCAGATTTTAATGACATGTTCTTTGTGTTAATGAACACTTTTATTTCTCATCATCTTTCAAAATAAACTCCATGATGAAAATTCATGTCAGATATCCTCCATTGTAATAATAAAAACTACAAATAAATTGTATTTTATCTTATCAGATTTATTTGGACAGTGCAACAAAAACAAAGTACTTGCCGGAATGAGTAAATATTTACGAGACAATACATCATTGTCATTAGCTGAGGGAGTGGCTAAGAAGTACCAGTCAGTTAATGCATATGTGAAGGTAAAATCAGAATGGCAATGACATTTCATGGAAATGTGGGGATTAAAGACTTTTATTGATATAGATATGGTAATTTAGATATAATGAGAATACTTTAAAATCCATTAAAGATGATTATGCTTTCCACTTTGACGTTTTTAAATATATTATAGATGTGACGTTTCTCTACCTACAGAGGAAAAATTGTATGTTGACACATATTCTTGGATATGAGTTTTATCACAGTTATACTTTTATTTCTACCTTCATATTTAAACCATTTAAAAACCTTGAAAATATATGTTTAGAAAAACATAAATCTAGGACAGAGTCATTTTGTCATAATACAGGGTGGGGCAAAAGTAGGTTTACAGTTGTGAGCACTCAAAACAGTTTATTCTTGTATTATTATCTATCATTATTTTCCATATGAACAACTGTAAACCTACTTTGGTCCCCCCTGTATTTGAACATGATATTCACTAACAAAAGTGATTTCACTCAGGGTGGTTTAAGAAGAGATCATTAAGTATTTTTCCTCTTTTCCCAGGAAATGTCCCATTCGTCCTGTCTTTAAAGGTGGCTGTGGTTCCTCTTTTGTCATAAGCTTTGTTTGGCCTTTCTTCTTTGTGGTATGCCCGATACTAACTCACCATGAAGGCCTTGACTCTAGTACTGTTGGAAGTCTGGGTATCCTCATTCTTTACTAGTATTGAGATGACAGAAACACTCTAGCTTGGTCCTGGGAGTTTCGAGGATGTCATCACATTTAAGACTAGTTCTGGTCCCCTGTTCTTGCCCCCTTATTCTTTGCAAGGCTTGCCTGGGCCACACATGAATTGAGGCAATATGCTTCCACAGTTTCCAAATCCTTACTGCAAAGAACACGGGCCAAGATGGCTTCCAAAAGTACCTTGTGTAAGGCATTCTCGATGCCTTACTGTTGTTTTCCAATTCATGGACCTTCCAGGAATAGGGCAAAAATAAATAAATAAATAAAATCTGTCTTTAATAATAGGCCTTTTTTGATAAGTCAACACTTAAATATTATGTTAATACAATTTTATGGTGATTACTGTCTTATTTGTTCTGATTATTGACTTATTGATTGCACCTTGAGGCCTTCCCCACAAAGGATGTAATTAGAACAATGCTGTGGTAACGCCCTTTAATCTCCGTTTACAACTGTATCACGTTTCATTTCAGCCAGTAATGATAACTCTTTTCTGTGGACTCCTAGCATGTATGGTTTACGTGTAAATATTGTTTTGAAAGCTTTATTTTGTTAAATTTGGACATTCACATTCAAGGCCATTCAGAGACTTTGTGGTTTTTTAAAAGATAATTCTGATATACCCAAAGTATGGATAAATTTAGTGCCTAGAGAAAAGGGAGAGATTGTACTTTCTGATGAGTGGAGACGATTCTGAATAATTAGGAGTTGCTAGATGGAATTAATTCCAGTAATAGCGGGGATAAATTGGATTTAGTTTAAGCCACTGTTGATAAGAGCCAAAGAATCCTTCCTGTTTATCACCAAAGGCCCAGCCCCTGGTTAATCTTTTCCTGAATATCTGAGCCAACAGTGACTCCTGCTCCCCCTCAACACCCCACTTAATCTCAGGTAAAATTTAAGTGTCTAAGTAGCAGAGACTCTATCTTACAATTTTTATACTCTCCCCATCTGCCTCCCTGGACTCACCTTCCTCACTAGAAGGCAGTGCACCTAGGTTATCCTTAATATGTGTTCAATGGTTGAAAGTGGTCCTAAGTATATCAGACTGTTTAGTTTCTTCATTAACATTTTCAGAATGTGCTTTATTCTTTTTCTCCCTTCATACTTTCATTTTGCTATAGTCATAAAGTCATATTTTTCATTAAACACTTATAATTGGTCAGGACCATGATTTTATTCTTCAGGGAACCCCTCCAGACAGTTTGCTGTCAGACTGTCATGCACAAGTTGGCTTATCCTTAGAGCAGGTGGACCCTGGGAGCCAGAGTGAATGAATGGCTTGTGGTATTTTTGTTACAGACACATAAAATCCTAAAAGATTTTGTAAATTTTCTATGTTGTTTGTAGGGTTTACAGTGAAGGAAAGCTATATAGGGGATATATAATATTTGAGATTGTAGATACAAATGAAGTAAAAAATGTCATTCTTTTCCTTAGAAATGTATGTAATATTTTTAATGGCTCTTAGAAGGATGACTGATTTAGAGTAAATTTGCTATTCTCTGGCATGGGTAAGGCATTTGGAGTAACTTGTCAAATGGAGAACACTAACATTTATTGAGTCCTGCAGTGTGTCTGGCACTTTATATAAGTATTCTTATTTAATCTTTGGCATTCATCATATGAGAGTAGGTGTTACCCAAATTTTGCAGAGATACCCTGACACTCAGTGAATTTATTTTTTATTTATTTTTAATTACATTTTGTTGATTACAATTGTCCCAATTTTCCCCTCTTTGCCTCCCTCCACCCAGCACTCTCTGGTCCTTCAAGTAATCCCCACACCATTGTCCATGTCCATGGGTCATGCACATAAGTTCTTTGGCTCCTCCATTTCCTATACTGCGCTTTACATCCCCATGGCTTTTCTGTAACTACTCATTTGTACTTCTTAATCCCCTTACCTCTTCACCCATTCTCCCTCTCTCTCCTCCCATCTGGAACCATCAAAGCGCTCCCCATATCCATGATTCTGTCTCAGTTCTTCTTGTTTGCTTAGTTTGGTTTTTAGATTCAGTTGTTGATAGATATATGCATTGCCATTTTATTGTTCATAGTTTTGATCTTTTTCTTAAATAAGTCCCTTTAACATTTCATATAATAATGGCTTGGTGATGATGAACTCTCAGTTTTCTCTTGTCTGGGAAGCTTTTTATCTGTCCTTTGATTCTAAATGATAGCTTCGCTGGGTAGAACAGTCTTGTCTGTAGGACCCTGCTCTTCATGACTTTGAATATTTCTTGCCAATCCCTTCTAGCCTGCAAAGTTTCTTTTGAGAAATCAGCTGTCTTACGGGAACATCTCTGTAGGTAACTAACTGCTTTTTCTCTTGCTGTTTTTAAGATTATCTTTAACCTTTGGCATTTTAATTATGATGTGTCTTGGAGTGGGCCTCTTTGCATTCATCTTGTTTGGGACCCTCTGTGCTTCCTGGGCTTGCATATCTCTTTCCTTCACCAAATTGGGAGGTTTTCTTTCCATTATTTTTCAAATAGATTTCCAGTTTCTTGCTCTTTCTCTTCTCCTTTTGGCGCCCCTATGATGTGAATGTTAGAAGACTTGAAGTTGTCCTGGAGGCTGCTTACACTGTGTTTGTTTTTTTGGATTCTTTTTTCTTCTTGTTCTGATTGGTTGCTTTTTGTTTATGTTCCAAATCATTGATTTGATTCTTGGCTGTATCCACTCTACTGTTGTTTCCCTGTAAATCGTTCTTTATTTCAATTAGTATATCCTTTGTTTCTGATTGGGTCTTTTTATGCTGCTCACTAAGGGTCCTCACTAAGTTCCTTGAACATGCTTATAACCAGTGTTTTGAACTCTACATCTGATAGATTGTTTATCTCCATTTCATTTAGCTCTTTTTCTGGAGTTTTGATCTGTCCTTTCACTTGGGCCATCTTTCTTTGTCTCCTCATTTTGGGAGCCTCAGTGTGTTTGTTTTGATGTATTAGGTAGAGCCACTATGACTCCCTGCCCTCGTGGTGTGGCCTAATGTAGTAGGTATCCTGTTGGGTCCAGTGGCACAGCCTCTCCTGTCACCCAAGCTGCTTACAGTTTTGACAGGCCAATGGGAGGGATTTACCCAGGGTGGTCACTGCTTTAACTACTGACCACCAACCTCCACGTTCCTTGGAGGATCAGCTGTGTGGGGGCAGGATTTTGGTGCTCTGACATGGTCTGTAACTCTCCACTGGTGCACAGGCCCTGGGGTTTCCTGGGTGGTACAGGCCAAGGTTAGCCCCAACCTGTGTTTTGCTTGGGGCCACCCTGAATGAGCTATAAAGCAATCTGAGATGGCCGCTATCCTTGCTGGGCTTAGAGATTCCCAGGTGAAGCCAAGCTGTGAATCTAGGCTGGTTGCTACTAGTGCCCGGCCTGGGGCCATTTTGCAAGAGATTTTTGGCACTGGAGGCTCACTGAAGCTCACTGTTACTTGTTTGAAAAGATTTAGGAAGTTGTGAAGCATGATCCAAGACCAGCCATTTATATGGAAAAGCCACTGTTAAAAGCTCTAAGTTGGGTGGGACAGAGCCTCCAGGGATTTTCAGGGCCGGGCAAACAGTGTTAGCCAGGTTGATGGAGGCTCAGCTATGGCACCCACCTGCCAGCTCTGTGGCTCTGTGGGGGGAGGGTTCAGTAAACGGACAGTGGCCTCTGTCTGCCTTTCTGGTAGCAAGCTGTCCTCCATATTTCGCCTTGATGCCAAACACTTCAGTTTCTCCTTGTATTGCACTGGTGCCTCTCAAGCCACTACCCCAGTGCTGGAGCTCAGAGGGAGTGAGTCTGAGGAATTCCATGTGTGAGTTCTTTTAAGAGGAACTGCTTGGGACTGCAGAAGTTTCTTCTACCGACTCAGTCCCTGCTGGGTTTTGCAGCCAGAAGTCATGGCGACTTATCGTCCTGTCACTGGAACCCTGGGCCGGCATCTTGGTGTAAGGCTGGGACTTCTTGTTCCCAAGATATCCCTCCTGAATTTTTATTCACCACATGTGGATGTGAGACCAGCCCATTCCACATCTCCGCCCTTCCTATCCGTCTGTATGGTGGAATTTAATTCTGTAGTTGTTGGACTTCCATTTAACTTGATTTCTGATGGCTCTGAGTGATGGTTGTTCTCTATTTTAGTTGTTATTTTGATGTGGTTGTGTGAGGAGGCGAGCCGTGTTTACCTTTGCCGCCATCTTGACCAGAAGTCTTTTCAGTGAACTTCTTGGTAATTGGAAGCTCCAAGGTTCACGTTATCTTTTTGTCTGCAGGATAGGCCATACCACAAATGCTGGATATGCTTTGATGGCATTGTCTCCTTCATATGGAAAGATGGAAAACAAAAGCAGAATATGAAAGACACAGAAATGGGCATTGCTGAACATCTAGCTAAGTTAACTATTCCCCTTGAGCCCTAAATTTGGCTAAGAGGGAAAAATCCTATGATCCTCATTTTGGAAAGTAGTATAAAATTTTACATATTCTTATTAATTAAATTCTACATATACCAGTGTTTTTAAGACTGTGAGTGAAGAAAATGTGCATAAGGCATGACTCATGACCTTAAGGAAGATACCTATACTAGAAGGATATAACTTCTGTCTTGTAATACAACTATTGAATTACCTTCCAGTGAATCATAAGCTTTTTGAGGGGCAGAGACCATGGTTTTCTCACGTTAAAAATTCAAGTAACATTTATTGAATACTTGGGAGTCTTTCACATAACTTAATAAATAAAACACTAGCCTACTGAACAAGGTAGTTTAACTTGTTTTGGGAGGCAGTCATACGGGAGCCTGATCCCATCTGCTGCTTATTAGCTCTGTGAGTTTGAGAAGTCAGCTTCTCTCACTTCAGTTTTCTCATCCCTCAAATAAGGAAGTAATGGAGTTGGTATGGGAATTACCTAAGATAATACTTAGTCTATGCTTATTAGCACAGTGTCTAGTGTATAGTAGATAATCAATAAAATGCTCTCACTTTAGTTTTCATTCATTCTGAGGTTGAAAGTGTTTAGTACATACCGTATTAGGGCAAGTTCAAGAGATACTGCATCTACCCAGGGAACTCAGAGGCTTCATGGGGAAATTGATGTTTGAATTAAACTTGGAAAGATGATAGGATTTGGACCTAGAGAATTGGAACATATGAGTATTTCATGATCCATGAAGTTCTTGTATAAAGGCTGTTGGTAGCATCATGGAGTACCTTTTAAAACCATGTTTGGCAGAAGAACAGATCTATAACTCAAGTGGGTGAATCTTATGTGGAACCTTTGTAAAAAACCAAGAGCCTGTTAGTAGATCTTGGTAGAAGTATTCCTGCTGTATACTGAGAAATTATAGGCTGGTTTCATTGCTGCCTGGTGATCTTAATACAGGGAGACAGATTAGAAAATCTAAAAATGGTTACTTGATTCATGTATTTGGATTTTCCTTTACAGTGTCAGATGTCCAAAGAAAATTGGTGGTGAGTGCTGAGCTGAGATCTGTTCAGAGTTCAATTTTCTAACGAGTGCCAAAATTCAAGCTTCTAGGTAGTCATTTAAAAGATAACTTTTAAGCTTTGAGATGATAGAAAGATCATTTAGATTTGTACCTCTCAAATTTTTTATGTCACACATTTTGGATACTTGACTTTTTGGTGGCAGGCTTAAAGGATTTATGTTGAATGCATGAAAGGTATTACAGAATCCCTTTGGTCTCCCTCCCGCACTGTCACCACCTCAGTAGAATTGCTGACTGCCTGACGTCGGTGTTGCACGTGCTTTAGTGAACTCACACAGTCTTTCCTGGGCTTTAGCTGTACTTCTTACCTACAGCAAGTTGTGCCTTTAGGCCTTTGTTAAAATCATATCTGGGGACCTAGTCAGCTAGAATCCCATCTGATTGATGTCACCATAACCATCTTTCTTCAGCTGCAGCAAAGGTGAGTTAACACTTTGATCAGAATTTGAAGAACTGGTTCAAAAGAGTTCAGGGGATACTTTGCAGGTTAGATCCTAGACAACATAGATGTCACAGATATTCAATAGCACTAAGGTAGTACTGCATTTTGTTGAGATGTTAGTGCCCCAGGAAACAGCATAGTCCTAAAAAACAAAAAAAGAAAACACTCTATACTGACTCCCTAGGTGAACTCCTTCTTTTGAAAGGTTTCTAATGTGTCCCTACCAGCCTAGCCTCCCTGAGCTCTAGACCCTGGTATCCAAGTGCCTACTTACGATCCAGATTCTAGATCATACAAACGCAGTAATGCTTGAAGTATCTCAAACTTGATGTCTCCAAAACTGAGCTCCTGGTCCACCAGCTCTCTCCAGATAACTCCTCCTACTTTCTTTTCTATCTCAGATAATGGCACCTCCATTCTTTCACTTGCTCACATCAAAAACCTTGATGTACAGTCTTTGACGCACTTCTTTCTCTCCTATGTACGCTGTCAGAAGTCCTTTTGACTCAGTCTTGAAAGTCTGTCACGTCTCACTATACCTGCTGCTGCAGCACGGGTCCACGCCATCACTGTCTCTCATGCGGATTGTTGCAGGAGCTTCCCAATTGTGTTTTCAGCTTCTGTCTGAGAAGATGTGATCAGTGTCAATAGAAGCCGGTGGAAGAAGGGCCACTGTTTAGGCCAATATTTTCCCTAAAAGGAATTTAGAATTCCTTCAAGTCCTTGGACAGAATCCCTCTTACACAGAATTTCATGCCCCAGATTTTGAGAGGGGGCACATTTTCCACCTCTGTCTTGTCAGCCATCATGTAAGAGCTTCTCAGCGTGACCCCTGACTTGGAGCTGAACAGCCTCTTGACGGACGGTTGCCTATGTATTTTAAGTATATTACTACTCTTAAAATAATGAGAATATTAGGATGTGCACTTGCTACCAAAAGTATACTGAAATTAATTTTATCTTCTTTTTAATGATTTCGAATGAACTCCAGGATCTGGGGCCACTGCAGGCTGATCATTAGGAACACCCGTTACCATTGCACGGTAACGGGAGTGCTGGTTGGTAGAGATTTCCAGCTGAGTTATTGTCGGAAAAAAGAAGCTTTCTCTCTTCTAAAATAAAAAAGTAGTTTTTTAAACCTTTCTGCTTATTTTTTTCTTCTGAAACTTGGGGCATAAGGTCATCCACAGATAATATGGTTGTATATTTTGTTGTAGACTCAAGAGCTATGATGGTTGACTGGTGGGTTTTATATATTACTTTAAAGAGGAAAGTTCAATAATTGAATTTTGTAGGTATTTTATTTGACCTGTATATATATGCCTTAACTTTTTATTTTATATTTATTTCCCAACCATGGAGACCTGAGGCCCTTTCTGGCTTTGTGACAAAGTAAAAGATACTAATGAGAATGTCTTTGAGACATAATTATGTAGATTTAAAGGAGTGATGTAGTTTTAATTATGCCCTTTAGCTAGTGTACTTGCATATTAAACTCATTCATGTCTCAGTGTATTTCCCTCCGAAACTTTGCTTTTCTCAGGCCTTAAATTACTAATCAGCTCTTGGGTATACCTGAAGGTTATGTAAGCTAAGTTAAAGACTGCCAAAGAATGTGTTTAAACTATTAATTCAAAATATACAGAAATTTATAGTTAGAAAAAAATGGCCCATGGGTTTATAGTGTTCATTGCTGAATTCATAAGGACGAATTACAGCATCGTGTGTGTACATACTGGTACTTTCCTCCCTTCCTTCAGCCCTAAGTGAAGAGTACCTTTGGTTGTAATGTGTTGAAATGTAACACATTGTTTCCCTTGGGCTATTTTTTTTTTAACCAGGGAACTTGAAGTAATAATAATAATACATTTTTAAGTTCTAATTTTTTTACCTTTGCTTTTTTGGCTTATATATTTTCATTATAAGCTTCTAGATTTAGCAGAAGAATAACTACCTTGAAGCTATGAAATGATTTATTCACTTATGGGAAAAAGTGTGAGGCTACCTAAATCCTACTTTGTGGGTAATTTTGTTTAGGGAAGATCTTTGGTAAATTCCAAGGAGAAAAGCTCTGAAAACCTTTTGAGGCTAACTTTCCTCTCAAAAAGGCAGTAAAAAAAAAGTAGAATTGAGAACAGGAGTAAGTGAATTTTCTTTAAAGGGAGAGAGAGTGTTTTTGGCTTTGTGGACCATATGGTGTCCCTGGCACCGACTCTGCTGTTGTAGCATGAAAGTAGCCATAGGCAAAATCCAGCAAATGGAGAGACGATGTTGTCCATGACAAAGCAGACGCTGTCTGTCTGGACTGGGCCTGGGCGCCGGGCGGACGTGGTTTATAGACTCCTAATCCAGAACACGTGCAAGCGCAATCCCCGCATTTCCTCGCCATAGCAAACAATTATTGGTATTGTACATATTTCACTTACATATCCCTTTTTATTCTTTGTTGATTTTAAGTGAAGCATTTAAAAGCAAATTCCAAACTATGTCATTTATGTCTACATACTTTTACATTTTTAGAAATTAGGAACATTTTCTTACATAATTGTACTACCATCATCTTACCACTTCACAAAATTAACAATAATTTTTTATAACATCTAATATCCAGGTCAAGTTCAAGTTTCCCCAATTGTATGCATGTATATGATTATATAATTACATACTATATATAATTTGAGTCATAAACCACATTAGATCACGTTACATTTGCCTTTTGTGTCATAAATCTCTTTTAGTAATTCTTTTCTTACTCTCCTTTTCCTTCTTTTTGTTTGTTTTTTTAGTCTGCAACTTCTTGGAGAAATGAACCAGTTGTTCCATAGAATGTTTCACATTCCAAATGTAAATGTTTGCTTCCTGTGGTATCACTTAATTTGTGACTATAGTTCCCATTTTTTTCCATAAATGGAGTTAGCTGTTAAGGTTTATGTCAATTCAGGTTCAGCCTTTTTGCCAGAATCCTTCCTAAGTGGTACCTTGTTTCCCATATTGTGTCACATCAGGAAGCATGTCAGTAGCGTGAACATTCCACTGTAAAGTTCCTCTTCACCTTTTCATCTCGTGTTATCCATGCAATCATCTTTCCAAATCAGTTATCTGATTTTCATTTCTACATTTATTAGCTGGAATTCTTCTGTGAAAAATGGCCTCCGGTCATCCTGCTTATTTGGTTACCCTGAAATACAGGGAAGGCAGTATTTTCGAATCTCATTTTATAGATTGGGATTAAGTTTCAAAAAGTTTCAATGGATTGTGTGAAGTCACAAACCTAGTAATCTACATAAGCTCAGAATCAAAGTGGAGTTTTTGATGCCTGTTCTAGTTGTCTCGGATGCAATAGCACTGGGAGCCAGTGGACTGACTCATGAGTTTCCTTAGTTCAGAAGCGAAAGGGTGAGAAGTAGAGAGATTTGGGATAACTTCCCTTTCCTCTTTCCTTCCCTCCCACCCCACCCCACCCCAATACGTTCAGGAAAAGAGGAGGTAGTAGTTTTATCTGATGAACTACAAAGATTGTTTTCCAGAGCAACTGAGTGCTTAGAAATCAAATTGCTCTGATGCACATTTCTGCTCTCCCACGTAGCCGCTGTGTCCTGACTTCTGGCGGCTTACTTCACCTTCCCGTGCTCTAGTTTTCTCTTCTATAAAATGAAGATCCAGATGCTATCTGTCTCAGAGGGTTATTATGAGGAATAAATGAAGCTGCTACAAGGAAAGTGCTTAGAACAGTCTCATGAAAAAATAAGTACCCAATACCATTTAGCTTTTCAGAAATAAAACTGTCAAAAGACCTACACCTTTAATTCTATGAGCCATCCAAACTGAGCATTTGAAATAACATGGTAATTGTTAGGAAAACAATATTACGTTGTGCTGTGATGCTAAAAGTGATGATAATAGGTCAGCATTTGGGAGGTCTTATTTGAAGGCCTGAGGAAGAGCATGAATCTAAAGAATGGAGCCTGTGGAAGCTGCACTTCTATTAATAGCTGTAACTGCAGAGAAACATTGTTTTAAATGTAGTTACTTACATAGAATTAGTTACTCAGTGAACTCCAGGGATAGTGATTGAAAACATGTATGTAATCTGCATGTTCTGCGTTTTAAATTTTTTATGTTTGAATTTCTCACCATAAGAATACTTCTTTATGGAATCTTTTTTTCTTTTTGTTCCCATAATCGCATTCACCTTTCTTGAGTCTCAAAGCTGTTCTCTGAGCACAGGAGGAAAAACTGTCAAATGTACTGTCATATTTTTAACAGACTGTAAAATACTGTATTGTGTAGGATGAGGGAAAAGCAAAATGCACTTTTCCTTTACCCTTCTTTCCATTACCCATTTGCTAGAGTTATAGATGGTATAATTATATTTAAATTGTGTTTATAGTCAGTTGTATTTGTGGGCTGTTTAAAGACACGTTTTTAGAGTTCCCTTAAGCACCGTATTTTTCATCATCTTACATGGCGATGGAAGTCGTAATTATATTTTTCGAGATGTGCTGTTGAAGTCTGTTACAAACTTTATCATTTGTGCATTATTTCCTAGTGGCTCGCATTTTAAGACTGTGCCCAAAGTATGTGTGTGCACTTAGTTGGATCGAAACTATTTCTGTTTGTTCGTAGCCGTTCTTCTCGGATTTGTTGTACAGTGTTGTGAAAGCCTTCTCCCTAGGTGTCTCTTGAGTTGTCAGTTATCTTTGAGCCACGTTCAGAAGGACAGTTGTGTTACAGATATGTGCTGTACTTCATTGAACATTTTCTGAGTGTTTGTAAGAGCTTTGTATTTGGCCACACGAATCAGAATGGGTATGGTTAGTCCAATTCTAGTTGTATAGATAGGCCATTTTTTTTTAAAAAAGCAATAATCATAGAGTTTTAAGATAGTTCTTATTTTTCAAATAAAGCAAAGTATACATAAAATTCTATTCTTACAAAGATATTAAGGGAATAATAAAAATCGTAAGTATGTGACTTAATATGAAGATTGGGGAGCTGTCAAGGCCGTCAGTGGGGTGTGCCTGTCCGGGTGCTTTGTTACAGACACGAGCACTTCAACGACTCACCGGGCCTGAGTGCCGGAAAGAGCACTGGATCTGCAGGGAGAGCTCAGACCAGGCCCTCAGATCTGCTCTGGGAGCCCTGAAAAACCGCTTCCTGTCCTTGGGCCTTTGGGCCTCTGTTTTCTCCTGTGCAAAAATAATACCTGCTCTTTCGTGTGTGAGGATGCAGGGTTGGTTAAGTGAGTTTCCTGGAGGTGAAAATTCTTTCCGAAGTGCCGGTGGTTAATGCATCGAAGTTAGTGTGCACTGTGCTGGCCGCGAGGGAGCACAGCGGGGATTGGCTGTTAGGCTTTGACCATTTGCTCACTTTATGAGCTTGGTCAGGGCGCCAGCCCTCACCCAGGTCTGCCTTGTGCCCTCATGTCTGTAAGAAACAATAATTTCTATTTCTTATTGGTTCTTGTGAGGAGCAGCAACGATGTCAAATGCCCAGCGCAACGCCAGGCACATACAGGTGCTCTGTGTGTGGTAGGTGCTGGCATCATTTGCTTTACAAAAGTATTGAGAGTTAACACACATCCATTTTGTGCATATTGATATGAAGGAAACTAACTAAATAAACCCTTTTGGTAGAAGGGGGAAGTTGTTAGTTTTAACCACATGTGGCGTTTGTGGAGAGTATTGGTTTCTAATCATTTTCTCTTTTAAGGTAACAGGATTCATTAAAGATCAATGTTGTGAAATTAGGTAAACAATATTGATTTTTCTTGAAACCAAAACATTGATGACTGTAAGTAAGGGAGTTCTAAGCTTAGATTTTATTATTTACACTGATGGTCTTTCCTTTCTCCCTAAATGCTGTCATCGACTGTGTTCACTACTCAGACTTAAAAAAAACAAACAAACAGGACTTGACGCCACGTTATAGAAGTGTAAGTATAATTCAGTGAGAAAAACTTACAAAGTTCGTATTCTGCCAGTGAGTTCTGAGGTGAATTCAGAAGCCTCCAGCTTTCATTTCAGTTCTCACTCTTTGCTTTGACTCTATTAGGTATTCTTGCCCATTATTTTCTTGTGGATGTGGAAGTGAATTGTGTGTGCATAAGAAACCATCTTTTTAGTCCATTAACTCATTATGGCCGCTGCTGAGCCATGCTGACACCTTTTAAGTAATGGAAACACTGGTCTGGGAGAATGTTAGGAATCAAATTTAACTGATAGGAGGGAGCTGTGGATAAGCCTTTTCTACTCTACTTTATGTAGGTTTGTAGTACCAGCCAAACACCATGGTTTCAGCTCTTTCACTTGATCGCTTATCAGTGTCATGGAGCAGAAAGTGATTTTGTACCATTTCTTTTGCAATTCCTAATTAACAAATAACAAATGTCTTTAGTTTCCTTTTAGAATTTGTGAACTTGATAATGCCTTCAACATCACAGTTCTTTATGCTTTGAGGGCTTTCTCTTGGTATCTATGAACACCATTGTTTTTCTAATATTAGGATAGTTTTTCTGAGTATAGGTATGGTGAAATACTTGGGCGCTTAACGTTGAAAGGACTGCTTCCTTTCTGGGAGGCCAATGAACGGGTTTTGAGGGGCTTTGCACGCTGTCCTAGGTGAACTGTAAAGATTCTTGTCGGCCTTTTGCCTGTAAAACTGCAATTACGTTAGGAAAATAAACCATGCCATTCAACATATTTTCCATAATTGAATTAATTTCACGATTGGAATTAAAGCATTGAGATTTTTGTTTGAAAAAAATATTGTGTTGCATAATAATGAAGAGTGAGGTGTGGCCCTATGACTGTGTCTCATGTTCTAAAATCCACAGTAGCTACTTATGCTCTCAGAATGTCAAATCATGACAATTTTTAAAGTGTTATGAAAATGTGGGTGTTTCTACTAGCAGAACTGATTTAACTTATTACTTACATAAGGTGGGTCTAATCTTATAACTCAGATAAGTCTTGGTATAGCTATTCATGCTATATATAATTTATGAATAATATAATCTAGAAAAATTAAGTGACTGTGATGTCTACTTTTCAAACTCAGAAAATAGGAATAATCCTACTCTGAAAATGTTGTTAGGCGCCGATTAAATTTTGTATTTCAGATTGGTAACACACTTTGTGGTCACTCAGACTGGACGTCAGAGCTCAGTCCCACCGCTGACGAGCCATGCGGGCTTCCCTGAGCAAGGTGCTTTATTTCCCCTGAGCAAGGGAACCCCAGTTCCCTCGTCTATAAAATGGGAGTGAAGTCTTCTTCATAGTGTTCTTAGGAAGTAAACAGAATAAAATATGTAGCACAGTGCCTAGAACAGAATAAAAACTCAATAAAAGATAACTATGACTGTAGATAGGAAACGACTTCTCGTTGCCAAAAGTAAACTGCAGATGTTGGAATGTGAATTCCAGATTACTGTTTAATGTGACTGTTGAAATCACCGTTTCCCGAGGAAGAAGATCATCTGGTTCACTCTGGTCTTCAGTTGTTAGTGGAGACTTCAGGAAACTAAGGTTTGTTAATATTTCGGTTGTAAAGCTGAGGAGTATTTTTTTATTGAAACTACCTTCAGACTGGCATCATTCCTATAATTTTCCCCCAAGATATTTCCATTGGCAATTTACACATAGAATTTTATTGGAAAAGAAAATCTATTTGATTTACATAATGATAAAATAATAACAAAAGCCAGAGTTCCTCCAGTTCTTGTGTATTGAGGTATCAGAAACCCAAATAAAAAATACATGAAAAGCATTTTCTCTTTTTTTTTACCTTTTTGTCATTCCCCTTTAGGACACCTGTCATTTCTGTCAGAAGATTGTGCATAAACTTAGAATTTTACTGCATTATTATTTTGTGTTTTAAGATGGCAAAATCAGAAATGACATACCTTCTTGAAATTAGTATCAAGGCGAAAGTTCATACATATCAATGAGGTAATGAGTAAGCATTATGGTTGTTCCCCCCACCCATGATCTCCCTGCCCTGGTTATTATTAGAGCTCATAGTGGTGAATGCATTCTCTTCTTAAGAAACCAAGTGAAAATCAGCCTCACAAAACAAAAGACTGCATTAGGAGATTCCAGCAAATTTGGCAAATTTATAGTGATTCTTAACCAAGTTCATAGTTTCTAAAAATTTAAATTCATAGCCCCATCTCCTGAGGGGGATGAACAAACATGGACGATGCACGTGAACTCCGAGTCACCAGAATGGAGCTATCTCGATCCGCGTGTTCTCCTGGTTCTGCCTTTGCGTCACTTTGTGTTTGCCGAAACGTCTCTCTATGTTTGTCTTACCGTTTATGAATATTTTTATCTATAGCTATAGTTTTTAATACCCAGATCTTTCAAAACCATGCCTTTTACTTTCTGCCCTCTTTCTTCAGTGTCCAATATGGTACTCGACAGTCAATTTCTGTAAGGAAAAGTGGTTTAATTAATGAACAAGATGCTGTCAGTGTAGTGTAGCAAAAGGAGAAGAAAAGACAGATGAAAGCTCCTTTTCATTTTGCTTTACTCAATCCCCAGTTGAATGGAACAGTGTTGAGCGGCAGCCAAAACCGTGGGATTCGAGATTGCTTGTTTCAATATTGAATGAAGGCTCAGCTGAGAGAGATGGGTTTTAGTGCGTTTTTTTTCCTTAGTGGAATTAAGGTGACTTTCCTTTGCACATTGTGTCACCTCAATTTAGGAGCTAAACAGCTCGGGCACGTTGGTTGGGCAGCTTAATCTTGCAGGTTTGTAGAATATGATGTTTTCACAGCAGAAGAGAAAAGTAGATAATAATCCTCTGAACCTTTAAGAAATTGAATTTTAACTGTTCATTGTACATTTTTTATTGTTGTTTTATTATAGCCATTCCAGTCTCCCCTCATTGCTCTCCCCTGCCCCGCCCACCCCCCATTCCCACAGTCAGTCCCCACCTTGTTGTCCGTGTCCTTGGGTCCCTTATACTTGTTCTTTAATGCTAGGGGTGTCCAACTTGTTGGCGTCTCTGCTCCACACTGGAAGAAGAAGAGTCGTCTTGGGCTACACATTAAATATATTGCGACATGTAATCACAAAATAATCTCATAATGTTTTATGTAAATTTACGATTTTGTGTTGGGTCACATTAACAGGCATCCTGGACTGCATGTGGCACGTGGGCTGCAGGTTAGACACCCCTGGTAGACTCTTCCCCTTCTTTCCTCTCTTATCCCCCTCCCCTGTCCCCTCTGGTCCCTGTCAATTTGTTCCTTGCTTCCATGCTTCTGGACCTGTTTTCCTTGTTTGTTTGTTTTGTTCATTGGGTTCTGTTGTAACAGAACATCATATGGTATTTGTCTTTTACCACCTGGCTTATTTCACTTAGCATAATGCTCTCTAGTTTCATCCATGCTACTGCGAAAGATAGGAGTTCCTTCGTTTGTTCTGTTGCGTAGTATTCCATTGTGTAAATGTACCACAGTTTTTCGATCCACTCATCTGCTGATGGAAACTTAGGCTGTTTCCAGCACTTGGCTATTGTAAATAACCAAGGAACATAAGGGTACACAGGTACTTTTGAACTGTGTTTCAGGACTCTTAGGGTATATTCCCGGCAGTGGAATCTCTGGGTCAAAAGGCAGTTCCATTTTTAGTTTTTTGAGGCGGTTTCATACTATTTTCCACAGTGGCTGCAGTAGTCTGTCACTGTTTGCAGATGACATGATAGTGTACATAGAAAATCCTATAGGCTCCCCCAAAAAACTACTCGACCTAATAAGTGAATTTGGCAAAGCAATGGGATACAAAGTCAGTATTCAGAAATTGAAGGCATTTTTGTACACCAACAATGAAATATCAGAAACAGAAACTAGGAGAAGAATCCCATTTACTATAGCATCAAGAAAAATAAAGTACCTGGAAATAAACTTAACCAAGGAAGTAGAAGATCTGTACTTGGAAAACTACACAACACTGAAGAAAGAAATTAAGGAAGACACAAACAAATGGAAGCATGTACTGTGTTCATGGATTGGAAGAATCAGCATCATTAAAATGTCCATTATATGTTTATATGCAATTTTATGTGTATACCTGTGGAATTTAATGTATAATTTTTGAAGACCCTCACTATCAGGAATTGTGGGCAGAGAGGTTTAAGGAAATTGAGAGAAGTTCCTGCTGCCTCAACTCACTGTCCAGTTGGGTTTAATACAGTTAAGGGAGAGAAACCTAAATCACATGGTGGGGTACACTCATTGCTTAGCACAAGTCAGACCAGCAGGATTTGTGAAAGGTGAATTGTTTAGTATTACAGGATAAAACACATTCTTCGGCATATCTATATATCTATATATATCTATATATATCTATATATATATATATAATGTATTAATAGCTACTTGATAAAAAGGTTCTCATTATCTCCTGTTGAAGTTTCCAAAGTGATATTGTGCTTTTATGTCTTTAAAAACAAATTAAGTGTATCAACATGATTTGAGATTAGTATTCAACAAATTGCTCTTGAAAGCTGCACATCAGAATATTCTGTAATTTTATGTGTGTTATGCTTCTCATCACAGTTCTGCTCATTCGCATGCTGTGTGGGGCACCAGAGGTGGCTTTCAAATTTTAAAGAAAACTAATCTACATGTAAAGTGGCCAGTAGACTTGTGATTCTGGAAATTGTCATATCAGAGCACCATTTTTAGATTTTTACAGCTATCTCCAGCTTTTGTTTTTGTTACGACCTTGTCATTTAAATCATTACATTCAAATTAATATATACTGAGAGTTCTTGTTTCGGGAAAAGCTTTTTCTTTGTAAGCAGAACAGAAAATGATACTTACAGTGAATGCTTAATTTATGGCATGATAAACTGGAAAAGATTGCTACTCAAGAAATTGTTTGTAGCCACGTGGTAGTCTGAAGCCGTTGTCATATGTATGAAATGTAAATGGGTGTGTGTGCGTGTGTGTGTGTTTGAGGAGAGGGGCTTCACATGACCATCTAGGTAACTATCTTGGTAAAATTTTAAGGAATTGGATTTTTCTTTAAAAGTTTCTAAATGTGACAGTACAGGAAAAAAGTTAAGGGGGGAAATCCCTAATATAATTAAATATCATAAGAACATACTTATAAATACACATATATATAGTATAGTTGGTGATAAAGACATGTTGTGATGAATTGAGCATAAAAGTGAACTTAGAGACTTTTGGATTTTCTTTTTTACCTCTATGCATCTGCTGTGGCTTTGGAGAAATAAACAGTTACTCAGCTCTTTTAGCTATAAAATGGTGATTGTATACTGAGAAAGGTATTGCAAATGTATTCAAAGTCAACTGCTTATATAATTCACAAGAGGCTTAAGATTCTAATAATTACTTGTAGGAAATATCAGGGCAAGGTAATCATAGTCATCATCACCCCAACAATAAATATTTATTCAGTGCCTATGATGCACTGGGCAAGAAAAGGAGCATGAGACCCTAGCTCCCAGCTCTGAAAGGGAGTAAGTACCAACTTCGGGCTCTTCCACTCACTCTGCTCTACTCTTTTTCTAGAAAGACACCCAGTTTTTTGTGTTTTTTTTTAGCTCAGACCCAGAGGAGAGACTCTGAAATGAACAATTATAGTTTATTATTCATTTGATAAGTATTAAGTGAAACCATGAGAAATTGCCATTTATGTAGATCAAAATGAGTAATGTCACGGCAATTGCATTTGGTCCCGTTTAATTACAGAGCCACTGGTACGTGCCAGGCATTGTCGTAGGAGCTAAAGGCACCGTAGTCAACGAAAGAGACAACTCCTGTCTTTCCTGGGTGTTGCATTCTCATCGGTTGTCCAGACAGAGCTCTCTTACTCCAGACTCACGTCTCTCCACCTGCCTTTTCTACATGTCCACTGGGGTGCCGAATAGGTATCCAAACATGTTTCAACCAAGTTCCTGATGAATAAACAACACACTTAGACTTTATCTACTTTGTAGATAGATATCATGGGTAAAAGGATCTTGAATGTATGACCGAGCCCAAGATCTCTTTCTGTTTCTCTCTGTGTCGAGGCAATAGAGCCGATAAACAAGGCAGTAATTTCTATGGCACCAAATGGTGATTTTCATCTATTGAATTTTAAAATGTACCCAGACATAAAAATGGAGCCTGGTAGACTGCTAAACACAACTATAATGTATTTGCTCTTTCTAATACATTGCGACAAGCTATTCTGTATCCTTCACTACACATGGTAAATAGCTGAGACGTGTTATGACTCGGTGAATGAGCTCTGGATAGGGAAGCAACAGAGCTAGATTGCAGTTTCAGACTTGCTGTTGAACTCTGGTACTCAGGTATCCATCAGGAAGTATGATAAGTTAACTGGTGTGTTGAAAGTAAATGAGATAATTACCAAGTAGTTTAAAAACTCATTCTTTAAAAGGGTGAGAGTTGTGTATCAGATATAAGTAATAACAATGTTCATGTTCAAAATTTAATGGAAACTGTGTGTGTTTTTATTTGGTTTCATTCTGGTTTTTCTTAACCAAGGCACTGCAGACTTCAACATTTTGATTTGAACAAAACCAAAACTCTGTTTTCAAATGTCTCCAACTGTATCTGAATTAGTCTTTGCTCAGTAAGCAGATTATTCTCCACCGTTGTTCTTTTAGATCGTGTTCACTATATCATTGATATATTTTTAAATTAAATTACTATAAATGAATGCAGAAAAAATTTGTTAAAGTATCTTCTAACATTTAAAAATACGTGATTTAAAAATGAAGTGGGTGGAATTGAAAAAAAAAAGTATTTCTCTGGTTTGTCTTGTCATTCTTTTCTCTGAGCATGTCCCCTATATGTAGTTAATTCAAAAGAACAGCATGGCAAAGTGAATTAAGTTTCTTAATTAGACGGCACAGAGTTGGGAGGCGAACATGCCCTGAAGCTGTACAGTAAGTTTCCATAGCCTTCTTCTTGTGTTGCTGAGAACACAACATCCCACTTAGTTACATTAGGTTACGAGAAAACAGCCACTTTGCTTTGAGACTTTAATTCTGATGCCTGTGAGTAATGTATCAATAAAAGGGGAGAAGGGGAAGCATTTCTCTTCTGTCATGAATATTTTATTATTTCTCAGATATTTCCCTGGAGTTTGATATGCTTTTCCTTTATATTAAATAATATTTATATGTTGGTTATGTAGGTAAGTGGTATAATGTTGCAAGAAAAACCCCACTAAAATAAATCTGAAAATTCACTTAAGTCTTCTGTGCTAGGTATCTTTGAGCTATGTAAGAAAACACCTGTACCTGTTGACGTTGAACAACCTTTGTAACAAATCAGCCTTTCTTATGCTTTATATTGGGAAGCATAGCAGTGTGTTGTAATTTATAGGGTTCTGCAAGACTTTCTGGATGCTACCGTAAATTAAAATGCCTTTATTTACATATGTAGTAATTCACTCTTTCTTATTATGCCAGAAAACCTTTTTGTTTCCCTCCTTTATACCACATATTTTAAACAACTTGAAAATTATCACTAAGTTCTAATAGCAGAAGCTATTTTTAGAAACAGAAGGCAACAAATCTTTGTTTCTGAAACTGTAGAACAGGGGTATCAAACTCATTTTCACCGGGGGCCACATCAGCCTCGCGGTTGCCTTCAAAGGGCCGAATGGAATTGTAGGACTGTGTAAATGTAACTACTCCTTAACAGTTAAGCAAGACCTCGGCGCTGCTGCCGCGTGGAAACAAGGTGCCAGGCCAGATAAAACAAAGTGGAGGGCCGGAGTCCTCCCTGGGGCCTTGTGTCTGCCACCTGTGCTGCAGAGGAACAGTTTGGCTTGTCACTGTAAATTTAAACTTCATCTCAGGCCATTTGCTATTTCTAGGCATGATACCTTCTATCATTTTTTGCTAGCTTTTAAAATCTAATGTAATTTTCTTTCTTTTGGCCATTGCTCTAGAAGATGACATATAATCTAATAAGAGAAATCTCTCACTGTATTGAGGTGACTTTGGGGAACTCATTTAATTCTCTTAGCAGTTCCAATTTTATAATTATGAATGGAAGTAAAAGTGTGCTAACAATCTTTTGTGTGTCTGTGTATAAAGAGTCTGATTCATTTTTGGCATTCATAGAAAAATGTGTTTTAATATGATATGAAGAACCACTAGAGAGGGTGGTCATAGGTAACTGACTACCCATTTGCAATTTGTTCAAGATATTCTGATGCTGATGCTCCAGCAATAAAGGAGGGGAGAGGAGTACTAGCAAGTGGAATTAAAAAAAAAAAAAAAGAAAGAACTGGACTGAAAATGTTACATAAAATTCAGTACCAGGAGAAAAGTATTACACAGGA